>PYSS01000190.1:0-45245 GCA_003049465.1 Magnaporthiopsis rhizophila
GGAGATGGGCTGCCTGCTTGGTTGGGGCTTTTGCGCCGTCCAATCTGGCGTCCTCGCTTCGGCTGCAGGCCAAGATGCGCGCGCGTCCTTGCCTTTAGGTCTGACGACTTGCATTTCTGCACTCAACTGACACACAACAAACAAGGTCCCGCCATATGTACGAAGAGATTCCAGAGAGCAAGCAAGCAGGCGAGCGAGCGAGCGAGCAAACCAAACGAATGAAGCAAGGGTGAGCCGCGCATCGATCGATACTGTGCCGTAGCCACCTACCACCTACGCCCTCACGCCCTAGGGGTGCGTGTGTGAGAGAGAGTAGGTAGGTACCTCGAAAATTGGAAAGTGAGGTATTGATAACTGCAGTGGCTGATTGGCTGGAAGGTCCCGAGATTTGAGACTGGCTAGATGCAATATTGCTGCAACATGTCGGGGTTTGGTTCTTTGCTTTTTTTTCCTTTTTTTTTTTTTTTTCGTCTCATCATTTTAACCACTTGAAGGTGGCGAGCGGGAAAAGCGGAGAATCGGAACAACGAAGTCTCTGTTTTCTAATCGGTACAAGCTCCAATCCTACCGGGTAGGTGATCAGTAAGCGAAAAGAAAAGATGAGAAAAAAAGAAAGGAGAAATCCGTCACTCCTTCCTTGGACGGGATAAGACGAAAGCCCCCAAGGAAACATGACGCAGGCATGCATCATCACCATTAATTAGAGTGGTAGTATGGAAGGCGGGTTTTCCGTCATGCCAGGCATGGGATGCTACTTATATGTACCTATGCACGCATGGTTTGTCGTTTTTTGCTATGTGCCGTGCTCGCGCGTGCTTGGGTTACATGCCCGCAAAGTCGAGCGGACGCTCGCCGTCAGCCACAGTTCAGGGGCCTGACGCCAGCCTAGTTAGTCTGGCCAGCCAGCCGACCGACACCTGCCGCGCGGATGAGAGGAGACACACCACCCACCCACACGCAGGTAAGACCAAAAAGGGGTGTAGAACAAAATTGGCGCGTGTGATAATGCCGGGGATGGCGGGCCTTGTTCAGCCCCGAGTCGGGTCGGCAGAAGGTCGTGAAGATCTTTGCAGGGAGAGAGAAAGAGGGATCCATTGGAGAGAAACAGCAACAAAAAAATGCACATGGAAAATGCAGGCGGCTGCGCCGCCTTCGGGCGCTTGATGTCACATCTCACAAAACGAAACATGGCGCCTGCTCTTTTCCTTTTTGGTCGGGCGGCGGCGGGCGAGAGAAATCACGTCTTTGGCAATTTAACCAAACGAAACAAAAAGAAAGGAAAACAAGCCAGTTTTCCCGATCTCCAGCCTCGAAGGGGCACGTCTCTGATCGGAATGGATCCAACAATACCCCCATGTTTCATTCCTGAGAAATCTCTTTTTGCTGCAGGCCGCGAGAGCAAGCACACAACCAACCGCATGGAATATCCCGCCGGGCCCTGCCCCCTGCTAGCCAGCCCGTCGAGCCAGCCTGCCCTGAACCCAAGCCAGGACCGCGCTCGCTCGGTCCAAGCCACGCCGATCCGCGGTCGACTTTTTGACAGGCCGACCGACGGCGGCACGCCTACACTGGTACGCGGGACCGAAACCCACGACGACGCACAAAAAAAAAAAAAAAAAAAAAAAAAAAAAAAAAAACGCACGCACCATCCCATCCTGACACACGCCGCCGCCGCCGTCCTCTTTCCCCCGCGCTAGCANTGTCCTTCCGTTTTCTGCCACCTGCATCGAAGCCCTGTCCATGACCAAACAGCACTTTCCCCGAAAGAAAAAAGAAGAAAAAAAAATGATATGACGGGAAAGAAGACCTGGGCGAGAGGAGTGCGAGAAGAAAAGAAAAAAAACGAATACGATGTCGTACACATAAAACAAGAAAGAAAAACCAAATATCAAACACCAACCCGAATACGGGACAGTCCGGGCAATATTGCTAAAATACCATACAGTGAGTGAGACGAGCATACGTCTCACCAAACAACCATTTTATTGCTTTGCCCAGTCCAGGGCTGAAAGAAAACACACCCCCCGGTCGTGGTGGCTTCGGGAACGTCTACCGAGGGGGGAAACAACAATTGGGAGATGGGAGCACAAGAAGAGGCAAACAGCCGATACAAGCCTTGGGCTGGCCAAAAGATAGCACAAAGCAAAGAATAGAATAGAAAAAAAAAAAAAAAAAAAAGACAGGGAAATCTCCGAAGTTGCCCATAGCGTCGTCGCGTTTCTGGTCCAAGAGCCCCCTAGCTTGGGGCTGGCACGGCCGGCTAGAGACTTGACAGGCGGAAATGGAACCGGTTCTGCTCGCCTACCTACCTTACCTGGCCGGTGCTTCGGGGGAGCTCTCCGGGGCCCCAAAATTCCAAGCCCCATGTCCACAAAAGAAGCTTGTTTTGGAGCCGTGCGTTGCTGCAACAGAATCCATAGGTTTGAAGTCGCGCGCGATGAGCAAGCAAGCACAGGGCATGTTCCTCAAGAGGTAGATAGATAGATAGACATTCCCCATCACATCGCAACTCTTACACAGCAACGATCCCGGGCTTTGTGTCCGTCCAAGTGGTTCCCATCCGCGACCGACCCGCGTTTCCGGTCCCAGTCCCCGTCCGTCGGCTCTCCTCGGCAAAAGGACGCGCCAGTCCGTGCCCGGGCCGGACCCCATCAACAGCCCTTTCATCTGTCACTTGCGCAATGAAAGGGGGTGGAACGGACGACGGGAAGGATGAAAAGTGACAGAAAAACGCGCTCGGGGGTGGTGGTTTTGTGTCGTTACGGGCAATGCTTGCGAGACTAAGGGGATTTAAGAAGGTGGTCTTGACCACATCTGACATGGCTTCTCGACCACGTCCGGCATAGCTTCTCGCTACCATGACTAGGGTTAGAAAGGGACGGACGGTCGAGATGGTAGCCCCTCCCCGGTCAGCAGTTCGATTCACAATGCTTGCTTGACGGACAGAAAGAAACACGCGCAAGGCTGGCCAGATGAGCAGAAAAGGGATTCGCCTTCGCGTTTGCATTGGTAGTGGGAAAGAATACCGAACCTAAGCTAAATGGGATTCAAAAGACAAATCTGTTGTGGTTTTTTAGTCGAAACAGCCTCTTTAACCGGGTACCTGGCCTTGCAGACATAACCCTACATACGCACATACACAGTCGCACGCGTTCCTCCGCAGACCTGTCTTGATCTCATCATCTCCAACTAACCTCTTTCATTTCCAGGGATCAGGGAGAGGAGCATCGACAGGGACAGATGGAAGACAATCCCAGGCAGGCTCAGGCAGGGTGTCGGGCAAAGCTTTTCATCTTCCTCTTTTCTACAACTTGGAGGCCGGAGCAGCACTGCCCATGGATGTGATCTCATTGTAAAGAAGCCTGGTTTTGGGTTTGTTAGCAGAGATAGCCCAAAGAAAGAGAACAGACTGCAAAAAAACTTACGACGTCAGGAAATCGGCATAGTCCTCGCCCGTGACCTGCGTGGCAAAGTACTTTGTCGCAACCGCCAGCTTGTTGCCCTTGGGCAGCGTCTTGCCCAGCCTCTCGACCTCCTCGTGCAGCAGCCGGAGCGCGTACGCCTTGTCGACCCTGCGGCCCTCGGCCGTGGTGACGCCGTGGCGCACCCACTGCCACACCTGTGACCGCGACACCTCGGCCGTGGCGGCGTCCTCCATGAGGTAGTTGATGGGCACGCACCCGACGCCGCGGATCCAGGCCTCCATGTAGCCCAGCCCGATGTACAGGTTCTTGCGGACGCCGTCCTCGGTCACCTTGCCGGGGACGTTCATGTTGAGCAGGTCGTGGGCGCCGATGGGGGCGTCGTCGTCGCGCCTGACAAAGAGCTGGTTCGGTGTCGGCATGTGCTTGTTGAATATCTCGGACGCGATCGATGCCAGGGCCGGGTGCGCCACCCAGGTGCCGTCGTGGCCGGCGCGCACCTCGCGCAGCTTGTCGGCCCGCACGCCCTCCATGGCCCTGTCGTTGGCCGCCTTGTCGTCCTTGATGGGGATCTGGGCCGCCATGCCGCCCATGGCGTGGACGCCGCGCTTGTGGCACGTCCTGATCAGCAGCCGCACGTAGGCGTCCATGAAGGGCACCGTCATGGTGACGGCGGCCCGGTCGGGAAGCACAAAGTCCGGGTGGTTGCGGAACTTCTTGATGGTGCTGAAGATGTAGTCCCAGCGCCCGCAGTTGAGGCCCGAGCTGTGCTCGCGCAGCTCGTAGATGATCTCGTCCATCTCGAACGCCGCCATGATGGTCTCGATCAGGACGGTGCCGCGGATGGTGCCGCGCGGGATGCGGATGTAGTCCTGGCCAAGGTTGAAGACGTCGTTCCACAGCCGCGCCTCGAGGTGCGACTCCATCTTGGGCAGGTAAAAGTAAGGGCCGAAACCGCGCCGGACCGACTCCTGCGCGTTGTGGAAGAAGTAGAGGCCAAAGTCGAAGAGAGAGCCGCTGATGGGCTCGCCGTCGACCGTCACGTGCTTCTCGTCCAGGTGCCAGCCGCGCGGCCGCACGATGAGCGTGGGCAGCGTCCGGTCCGTCCGCAGCTTGTACTCCTTGCTTCCTTGCTTAAAGTCGACCTGCCGCCGCACCGCGTCGTACAGGTTCACCTGGCCGTTGATCATGTTGTCCCAGGTGGGGGCACTCGAGTCTGCTGTTGTCAGAACTCTTGTCTTCTTGTCTGTTCTTTCCTTCTACAGGTGCCTGCTGCTGCTTACCTTCAAAGTCGGCCATATAAGTCCAGACGTTGGAGTTCAGGGCGTTGACCACCATCTTGCGGTCCGTTGGGCCCGTAATCTCGACGCGGCGGTCGACCAGGCCCGGGGCGGGCGGGGCGCCCCTCCAGGTGTGGTCCTCGCGCACGTGCCTGGTCTCGGGCAGAAAGTCCGGGAGCACGCCCTTGTCGATCTCGGCCTGGCGCTGCCTCCGGCGCTCCAGCAGGGCCTTGCGGCGGTCGTTGAGGGAGCGGTGCAGCTGGGCCAGGAAGGCGAGGGCGGGCGGCGTCAGGATCTTGCGGTGCTCCTCACGCACCGTGCCCAGCACGTTCACGCCCTCGAGGATGGCGTCGACGGATGCCATTGTGGTCGCTGTGTATGTTTGTTTAGTTCCTTGCTTGTTTCTCTTGCTGTCTCCTTCAAACACATACAACGGCTAGATGGGTAATGGATGGACGATTAGAGCGGGAGTGGGTATATATGGGTAAGATGAAGGAGAAGGAACCCAAAAGACGACGGGCAGGTGGCTAAATAACAGTAATAGAAAGCTTACCGGCCGGTAGCACGCCTTGGATGGATGGACAGCAGCACCAGTAGTCTGTCCCGAGATAGGACCAAGCTTGAGCCGAGCCGAGGATCACAGTAAAAGCAAGGGTGCAGTGTAGCGGTTGATTCCCGTTAGGCCAGCCAATAATGGGCGACGATACCGGGCGTGCGATGACGAAAGCAGGCGAGGGGGGAGAGACAAAGAGATCCTCTGATCAAGTCTGATGCAAAGGAACCCACAGACCGAGCTCGGTCCATCGGATGGGGGAACGGGGGTCGGCATTGTATCGCCAGTCAACCCCAGACAAGGGGTTGGGTTGGCGCAAGGGGTCTTGGAAGTTGCATCTCAGGCGGAGGCTTGTGAAAGTGGTGGGGTTTTGCACACATTTTGCATGTGCTCTGCGGCCAAGCCATCAATTGAGCTCAGCCAAGCTCCCTGCCTCGCTCACTGTGAGGTCATTGAGGGGCGGCTGATCTCCCAGGAGCTTCCCTCTTCGGCGGTACGGAAGATTGGACTACGTCGAGCAATTGATCGAATTCCATTCCACACAGAGACAGTAGAAATAAACGTGATCGCCTTCAAAAATAAGAGCCCCCATGCCACCAATAAAGGAAGCTCCAATTGAGGGGAGGTTGGAGCTCTCCGCACTGCCGAGATCGCAACCGAGGCTGAGCTTTCCGGAGGCAAGCTCGGCGACGTTTTCCGTCGGGGAACCTTTTTCCATGCCGACTTTTTCCGATGCTTTGCGCAATGCATCACGGTTTATCTTGACGAACCAAATTGATTTGGATGGCAGCAGCTTCATTGGGCAATTGCAATTGTCGTGGCATTGTTGGTTTATTTATTTATGCTCATTTTTTATTCGTTTATCTCGAGGGTTATGTGCTTATCATCGCTTTTTTGGCTTCACAGTAGGTAGTAAAAAAACAACTCTTAAATGCCACAGCCGACCCGCCCAGTGAGAGAAAGAAGAATGATATACACACTCACTCGCCCAGCGTGCCTAAATCATCCCTTGTAGGGGCTGGGGCCGACCATGAGCTCGGGCCTGACGAGGGCGTCAAACTCTTCCGACGTCAGCGCCTTGAGCTCCATGGCGCTCTCCTTGAGCGTCAGCCCTTTCTTGTGCGCGTTCTTGGCCACCTTGCTGGCCATGTCGTAACCGATCTTTGGGTTGAGGCACGTAACCAGCATGAGCGACTCCTTCATGATGCTCGCGATCTTGTCCTCGTTGGCCTGCAGGCCCGCCACCAGGTGTGTCTCGAACGAGCGCATGCCGTCGGCCAACAGCCGCGTGCTGTGCAGCACGTTGCGCACGATGAGCGGTTTGTACACGTTGAGCTCGAACTGCCCGTTCATGCCGCCGATGGTGCACGCCACGTGGTTGCCCATGACCTGCGCGCAGACCATGGTGAGCGCCTCGCACTGCGTCGGGTTCACCTTGCCCGGCATGATGCTGCTGCCCGGCTCGTTCTCGGGCAGGATCAACTCGCCCAGCCCGCACCGGGGCCCGCTGCCCAGGTACCGCACGTCCTGCGCCACCTTGGTCAGCGATGCCGCGAGCGTGTTGAGCGCCCCCGAGGCGTGCACCAGCGCGTCGTGCGCCGCCAGAGCCTCGAACTTGTTGGGCGCCGTCTTGAACTGGATGCCCGTCATGCGGCTGACCTCCTCGGCGATGCCCTCGGCAAAGCCCTCGAACGTGTTGATGCCCGTGCCCACGGCCGTGCCGCCCTGCGCCAGCAGCTTCAGGTCCGGAAGCGCCGCCTCAACGCGCTTGATGCCAAAGTCGAGCTGCGCCACGTAGCCCGAGAACTCCTGCGCCAGCGTCAGCGGCGTGGCGTCCTGCAGGTGGGTGCGGCCGATCTTGATGATGCCCTTGGCCTCGAACTCGTCCACCTTCTTCTGCAGGGCCGCCCGTAGGCTGCGGAGGGACGGCAGCAGCTCGCCCTCGATCTCGAGGACGGCGGCGATGTGCATGACGGTCGGGAATGTGTCGTTGGACGAGGCCGAGCGGTTCACGTGGTCGTTGGGGTGCACCGGCTTCTTGCTGCCCATCTGGCCGCCCAGGATCTCGATGGCCCGGTTCGAGATGACCTCGTTGGCGTTCATGTTGCTCTGCGTGCCCGAGCCCGTCTGCCACACGACGAGCGGGAAGTGGTCGAGCAGCTTGAGGTCGGCCACCTCGGCCGCCGCCTGCTGGATCGCCTTGCCGATGGTCGGGTCTGTTCCGGGGACGGGGTCGTGGTTAGGGAGTCTTGAGCTTCATGTAGAGGAATGGAGGGGCAACGCCAAGATATTCGGGTAGGAAAAAAAAAAAAAAAATCCATACCTAGGCCATAGCGCATGTTAACCGTGGCTGCGGCGCCCTTGAGGATACCAAGAGCTCTCACAATGGGCGGCGGCATGCGGTCATGCGGCTGGTTGATGCGGAAGTTCTCGAGCGAGCGCTCCGTCTGGGCGCCCCAGTACTTGTCGGCGGGGACCTGGACGGCGCCGAAAGCGTCCGTCTCGGTCCTGGTCGCCTTGCTGCTGCTGTCGTTGCCGGCCATGGTCGCTGGTGTCGAATGGAATAGCCGTGTGAAGGTGGTGTAGGACGAGGGCGTGGTGGAGGAGGGATGGGATCGCAGGCCCGCCCGGGTGCTGACGCTGCGCCATGATGTAGCAGTGCGACGGCCGCCGGCGCACGTGTAGGAGCTGCTCAGTCCCGAGGCAGAGGCGGCCGATCCACGTGAAGCGAGGCTTCTGGCCGGCGCCAACGCTGCCGTCTGAATTGGCCGAAACATGATTTTTGCGTTGGGTGGCTCAAGCTGTGGGGTTACTCAGCGGCCTCTGCTCTATCACCGACGGCCGGCCGTGGGCGCTGTTTGGGGGCAATTGGGTTTGGTGACGTGAAAAGAGAGCGCACAGGAGGGAAGAGCCAAGGAATTGCACGCCGCTTGGTATAAAAAACAACCCGCCAATGCGTCACTTGGCCGGATTTTCGCTGAGCTTGGAGGCGGAAATGGAGAATGCTGAGAGGGTCGGTGAAACTGCGAGAAGGGAAAAAAGAAAACAAAAAATCGCGCTTCTCAAATCATCAGGAGCCCAGCAAAAAGAAACAGCCCCTTGTTTGGTTCAAGGTACTCGACTCGGACCGTAGCTTAAATTTGATCGTCCCGTCGTCCCCCGGCCTGTTACCCCGGGCAGTTGCCGCGAGTTTTCTGCCACGTGGAATTTCCTCAACGTCTCCGAACCGGCCGCCCACACGAAGCTCAGGGTTTTGCTCAACATCAACATCCATCACCATCACTCGCACACGGGAAATCACAGCACAGACAAGGGAAATGAAGACAAAAATTGTAATAAGAGCAACGCAAACCACCAACCCAATTTTAATACAAACTGATTAACCCACGCAGCCAAGCTAACGGCGGCACATTTACCGTCTCGTCTCCGTAGCCCGGCCGCCGGTACAACTACCTAGCCGCGGATCCAAGCTCCCCGCTATTTCTACCTCGACTAGCAATTATAAATAAAAGGGTGAACCCTTCATTCAAGTACACCCTTTTTGAGCATGCGTTCGTTCTCTCGTTTCCGTCGTCTTTCCCGCATATGCTCGAATCCCTCATTCAATGCTGAAACGGTGCAGCTAAAACAAGCTCTTAGAGGACTTCCGAGGAGAAACAAAAAAAGAAGATGAGAAGCCCAGAAGATATCCGCACAGTTTGTTTCCCCCTTGATGATCCCGTCTTCCATCAACCCTATTCCATCCAACAGAGCACGGCCAACCCAACCCTAGCCAGTGCTCTTTATTCAAACAGCATTGTATCCGGTATTGCTCCGTCGTTCGGTTTCTGGCATCGTGCTGCCGCCCGGGCCGAAAGGTAACAGGCCAATACTAAAACATTGCCGGCGAGCAACAAAGTAACCGAGCCTTGTGGGATCGCACGAGGCGCCGACAAAGCCAAATCGCAACCATGCAGGCCAGGCTCAGTCGTGGTGCAGCCCTCCAAAACAGCGACTAATTATAGACAGAAAACCCAGCTAATGAAACATAAAATAAGGAGAAAAAACAAGAAAATCGAGATGGGAGGAGACATCATGAACAAAAGGAGAATCGAAGAGCACAATCTCAGGGGAAAAAGGAAAAAGGTAGCCACGGGGGGTCACGAATTCAGCGTCTTGATCATCATCTTGGCCTTTCTCTTGTCCGTCACGAGAAGGCCACGGCTGGTGAAGACGCTGAGAATCGTCTCCACCACCTTCTGGAAGCTAGTGGCAGCTCCCTCTTCTTGCGTGAAACGGACGATGCTCAGGTGGTTTCGCTTGCCGTGCTCGATCACCGTGATAAACTCGCAAGCGAAAGACACCTCCTTGAGCTGCAAGTGGTTCTTGGCGCCGACCCGAGCAAAGACGATGTTCCGCTGTTTATCAACCTCGACGTCTCGGATGCCAAACCTGCGCCAGTCTCGCAGCATGATGGCAACATCTTGACGCGCACGCCGTCGGGGCATCGTCAAGCAGATCGTCCGTGTCGCTGGTTTGACCTTGAAGAGGCGTGCAAGCCAACTCTGCTGCGGCTTGATCTGACGCCCACCCGGCTCCTGTTCCTCCAGATCGAGCGCATCCAAGCGGCTCGACCTACGTGACTCCCGGCCTGATGGAAGTCGCTCTGAGCTCACGGCATCCTCGTATCCGGGACCTGCAACACGTCAGTGTGTGAGACACGCCAGGCGACGAGACGGAAAAACAACAAGGCAAAGTTATGCAAGTAGTATACCACTCACCAACAAGCGACATTCGTGGCTGGCTCTTGCTGCTCTTCCAGAACGTGGACAAAAAGCTTCTCTTCTTCGATGCATAATCCTGTGACGGCGGAGGCGGCATGGCTCGTGTTGACGTCGAGTCTGTTCGATTCGACTGTGTCGCGCAAGAATCCATGCGCTGTGGGATGCTGTCACTCCTGGTAGCTGCCACGGCATCGGCCCCGGCCTCCTTGGATTCTTGGGAATCTCTTGAAAGCCTCTTGAGCCAGGTTGCGGTTTTCTTCCTCATGGCAAAGGTAGACACGCTACCCTGGGACGCCGTCTTGGTTAGCTCAGGCCGAGTCTTTTCCGAAACCGCGGCTGACGCTTGCCGTCGCGTCTCCACGACGGATGGGGCAGGCTCCGGGAGCGGTCTCTCCTGCGGACGTATGGCAGAGGACTTCTTGCGAATTTTGAGAGGCTGGGGCACTGCTGCCGCCGTTTCCACCGCCGAAGCGGCCAGCTTGGCGGATGGAGAATGGACAACACGGATCGTCTGCTCGGCCTTCGACAGGTAGTTCAGCGCCCTGTTCTCGTGATCGTGCGAAGAGACTCGGGCGGGGGATCTAGCAGGCGCAGAGACGATGCGGGGCTTGTTGGGGTCGTCATTTTCGTTGATTGCGGGCAAGTGTCCCATCCCTCTGCCGCCATATGGCCCGTGAACTGGTGCAGAGACGACCCGCCGCTCCGCAGGACCTGGCTTGATACCGGCCTGGCCTGACCTGTGAGAGGAGGAAAACGGGGCCTGTTCCGCATGCGAGGCGCGGTCGACCCGCTGAGGACCTGCTGGAGCGAACCTGTCGCGGAAGGCCGCCGCAGGGACATTTTTGTGCCCCGATGAGGGAGGCGTTGGAGGCAGCGGTCGTGAATCCCAAGGGTGCAGAGATGCACGAGGAACCGGAGGAGTAGCCGAAGGTGTTGTCGGGCTCGGGGTTGCAGGCGGGCCAAGGCTCAGAGAGAAAGGAGAGCCCTCTCTCGATCTCGCATCGAACGGTGTCTCCGAAAGCAGAGAACTGTTAAAGGCCTCGTCGCAGTCCTTGGCGATGCTGCTGCTGAAGTGTCTGAGCTCCTGTGTCAGGAGGGCGGTTCCATCCTGCTCATTAACCGGGCTGACCTCTATCTTCACCGAGGCGCTCGTAGCACAGCTCTCTCGAGAAGGCCTGTAGTGGCTCGATGGCGAGGTGATATCACGGTCGTAGGTCGATTCATCCCCCGCGATGCTCGCCGGTGCCTTGATGTCCTGCGACCGTACGCTCCGCCGACGGCTGTTCCTGACGCCCGAGAAGTCCATAGCTCTCTTGTAGCGTGGAGCCGCACGTGCACGCGGCTGCATCTGTCTGCTGCTGGGGGCAGAGCTCACGGTGGTGCCGGTAGTCAGACGCCGGCCTCCAAGCTCGGATTTCCGAGCACGGAGGTGGCTCCCGCTAGAGCTCGCACTACGGGCTCTCCGCAAGGCTGTCGAGCCCAGCGATACAGATCTCTGAACGGACCCTGTGGCGTCGCGATGTATCACAATCTTTGCATGGGTGGCTTTTGGATGCGACTTGATCGAGGCCCTGTATGGATCGTAGCTTCGGACGGTTCCAAGATCTGGGCCGGTCGTATCGTTCTCGGGGACGGTGGAGATGACGGTGAACTTGGAGATACTCCGGCCAGTCCCGTTGGCCTTGTTAGTGAGGAACTGGCGAGTCGAAACACGGGTGGACCACTGTGGAGGGCGGAGGTGGTGGTAGTCGCTCTCCGAGTGCGTCAAGCTGGGTTTGTAGTCCTCGAGCTGTCTCTCCCTGTAGCTGTGCAGAAGCCAGTAGAACAGCTTTTGGTCGTTTTTGCTGCAGTATCACAGCAGTCAGTTCTTGCTCCCAAAAGCAGTCAGCAGTAAAGGGTGTAGAGGAGAAACCACACACCCTTCACTGATGAGCTTGTTGATCAGCTCATCTTCGGAAAATGTGTGCCACACGGATTGCAGCGGCCGAAGAATCTGCGGATCGATGCTGCAGAGGTCCAGAGGCTTGACATCCAGGTTGAGCCTAGGGTCTGGGTTGTCTTCACAATTGCTGAGCTCGTCAAGATAGCCATACTTCCAGGTGAGAGGGTGTTCCCACATCTCAGCCATGGAAATGCGGACCGAGGGGTTGACTTGGAGTATGCGGTGAATGAGGTCCTTGGCCCCGGGGCTGAACCAGTTTGGCATTTCGTAGATCCCCTTCTTAGCCTTGGAAAGCATGACACGGACGTCGTCGTGGTCAAAGGGAAGGCGCGCGGCCATCATGACAAATAAGATGACTCCCATGCTCCAGATGTCTGACTTCTCGCCGCGATAGGCTTTCGCGGACAGCAGCTCAGGGGCGGCGTAATGAGGGCTTCCGCAAGACGTCCACAAAGGCACCCTAGGCCCTTGATGAAGAGCGGCCATGCCAAAGTCGGCGATCTTGATGGTCCCGTCCGCCTTGAGCAAGATGTTCTCGGGCTTGAGATCCCGATGGCAGATGCCGAACGAGTGACAATACTGGACGGCGCTCATAATCTGTCGGAAGATAAACATGGCCTGTTCTTCCGACAGCGGCCCGTTGCGCGATATGTACGTGAATAGGTCGCCTTTTTCGACATACTCCAGGATCAAATAGCTAAGTTGGACACGTCAGCATGTTGAGCGGGCAGACATTTGGCATTTGGAATAGATGGGAGCTGTCGGTTGTGGGAGAGCCGACAAACATTTCATTCCTGTTTTCCCAAATGTCGTATAGCTTGACGATATTGGGGTGGTCGATCAGTTTCAAGATGGCCACCTCGCGCTCGATCGTGAGAGGCATCCGACGGATGCCGTTGATGTCTTCGGGCATGGCACTGTCTATCTCGTCCAGCTTGGCCAGACTGCCCGCCTGGGTGAGCTGGCAAACGCTCTTGGCGACAATTTTGACGGCGACATTTTGCAAGGTGAGGTGGTGACGAGCAAGTCTCACGCGGGCCGAAGAGCCTTTGCCGAGAGTCTTTCCCAGCTGCCAGGGCCCGACGTGGGTTTTGGGCTTGCGGAAGCCGCTCGAGGTGGTTGACGCGTTGGACGCAGCCGAGACCTGCGAGGTTCGCTTCGAGTCCGCCGTGGAGCGAGAGTCCTTGGATATAGCCGACAAGCGTGGGTTTGGAGGAGCAGCAGGAGCAGCAGCGCTCGCGGGTGCCTTGACGTGGCGATAGCGACTCCGCGAGGGATCAACATTTTCCGAGCCGCGGCTGGCGGGCATACTGGGCGGAATTACGTTGTTTGAGCGATCCTTGAGAGGCGGCCGCTCGCCGGGCCGCGTGTGGTTGCCCATCTTACCTCATGCTGGAGTTGGGCCCGGCTGGTGGTCGTTGGAGTTGGTGATGGCTCGAATTGCGAAGGCTGGGTTGGCAAGGTGGCGGGTTGAGGATGCGAAGAATGGAGAAGGGGAAAGAATTGCTGGTGGTGCTGGGCAACGAGACGTGCAGGTTTGATGATTGGCTGGGAGCCACCGAGCACACCGCGCCTTCCCAAAGATATTTGAATCCAACGCCCTTCATCGGCTGGCCGCTGGAATCCGGCGGTGGGGCGGGCGGAAATTAGGGCACCAGATGCCGGCACTTTTCCATCAATGATGCGTGTGCTAAGAATCGCCGGGCTAGCTTTCATGCTGCACTGTTCGTATCTTTTGTTTGGATATTCTGGTTTGGCCGGCTTTCCTACTCGCTGAATTTATCCGCGTGTGTCTGGATACCTATCGGCGTATAGCAGCAAGCTATATGAAGGCAGCAAAGAGGAAGAGGTCGTCGGATCGAACATCATTCCGCTCCCTTGATACGCCTGGACACACCTGACCGGGCCAGAGATAATTCATTCCTAGGAGAGGATGCGAACAAGAGCGTCTAGACGCTGACTAACCAATAGCTATATATAGCTAGTAGGTTGCCACCAAGATATCCAGAGGGTTTGGTGATAATTGCGACTATAAGGATGGAAACCTGTGCCCGTCTAGGCCGGTGATGACTGGTCCGCCGAGGTCTGGACACGGAAAAATAAAAGGTTGGACAATAACAGGAGGGTCCGCAGGCAGGGAAGGGGAGAGGACATGTGAGAAACATGCAGCAAGGAGCTGTATATCCATTGTCAGGAATGGGGATGCGGGCAGAGGTGAGACATTCCGAGACAGAACGGGTTCTTTCTGCACAAGCAATCAGGCAAGGTCCAGGAATTTGGATATGACACTGCAGGCCTCAAACCTCCACACGGCGAGACTCTCCCTTTTGGACGGCATGTGTAGGTGGTGGAGATTCAGGGGTGCATTCCGCGGACAGCTGTACAGCCATGCAACTCCATTCTTTGATAATGCCATGGCGGGAGGAATACTTTTCCAAGACATTTCTTGGTCTATCCTCATGGGAAGCCAATGTGCTCAAGGCGAATAAGTCAAGGTATCGCGTTGCTGGCAGCCCAGGGTTGTTTGTGGAAGATAGCTACAAATGTACAAGTCTGGGGATGTCTTGGCTAAGGGAGGAAGTGACGTTGAATGCGGCTCCTTCCAATGGGCCCTGTCAACCCCACAGTGGGGCATCGCAGGGCCGCAAGGAACCCTTGCAAGACACCCCACCAAGAGGCAATTAATCTAGACGCGTTGCCCGCGCGTCTTCCATGGGCGAGACTTCTGGAAAGCCTTGGCCCTTTTGACGACGGTGCAGCCACAGCCAGTTCGCGACAGCCTTCAACATTCCGCGCCCGCCCGGAATTACCACCTCACGCAGTCGGAGCGCTGCCGTGACCATGCCTCCATCGAGGAGGCGATCACGATCGGTCGTCGACGACGACGGCAACGTTGGCGGCTCGGTGCGCAAACGCCAGCGCCGTCGGGAGACCGAGATAAAACCAGATTCGGATGATGACGAGGACCAGTTCCACTCGTTCGCGCAGGACGATGACGACGATGACGACGACGACGACGACGACGGTGACGATGAGAGCGGTGCACCGTCCCAGAGAGCCAGCGCGATCGTTGCCGCCGCCCAGAACGAATACCAGCCGGGCGCGATACTGCGAGTCACCGTTGGCAACTTCGTTACCTACGAACACGCCGAGTTCTACCCCGGGCCCAACTTGAATATGGTCATCGGCCCGAACGGCACGGGAAAGAGCTCCTTGGTGTGCGCCATCTGCCTCGGCCTGGGGTACCATTCCAACGTCCTTGGACGCGCAACCTCGTATGGCGAGTTCGTCAAGCACGGGAAAGATAGGGCCACTATCGAGATAGAACTGCAGAAGAGGTCGGAGGACATGAGAAATCCCGTTATTCATCTCCGAATAAATCGCGAAGACAACAGCCGACAGTTCAAGCTCAACGGCCGGTTGTCGGCCCTGAAGGATATCCAGAAATTGATGTCCAAATTCCGCATCCAGATCGATAACCTCTGCCAGTTCCTGCCACAGGACAAGGTTGCCGAATTTGCCGGTCTAAGCCCCATCGAGCTGCTCGGGAAGACGCTCCAAGCTGCGGCGCCAGAGATCATGATGCGGCAACAGGAAGAGCTCAAGGATATGTATTTTAAACAAAAGGAATATCAACGACAAGGAGCAGACGAGACGGAGCGTCTCAGGATCATGGCCACAAAGCAGCAAGGCCTGCAGCCTGACGTCGAAAGGCTGCGGGAGAGGGGTGAGATCGAGAAGTCCATCAGGGCCTGGGAGAGCGCCTTGATCCTGTGCTCGTACCAAGAGGCCCGCGAGAGACACGGCCAGGCGAAGAACAAGAAAAGGGAGGCCGAGGCCAAGCTGAAACGGTTTCAGCAGGGTGCCGGCCCAGCGATGCAGGCGGTGAACGCCAAGGAGGAATACGCAAGAGCGGTCCAGGCCTGCATCCCGCCGTTAAAGAGGAAGGTGGCAGATGGGCAGAGGATTGCCAAACAGCTGGCGGGCAACATCTTCAATCTGGACGAGCAGATGAAAGATGTCAACAATCGACGTCAAGCCTTGCGGAACGGCATCCAGAGGAAGAAGACGGATATTGGCGTCCACAAGGCCAAGATTGCCGAGCTGCAGAGGGAGATGAACAAGAAGGTGCCGACATTTAACGCCGCCGACTGGAACACGCGGATCCGAGAGAGAGAACATCAATGGAGAGAAAGCGATGGCGAAGCCCAGAGGCTCGCTGTCGAGGTGGGAGAAGTGAGGACGGCCGGCAAGGCAAAGTCTACGAGGAGGAAACAGGTGCAGGAGCAGATACAAACCCTCGATACCAGGGAAGGACAGGAGCTCAGCCGTCTCGAGCACCAGTTCCCCGACGTCGCGGCCGGCTACAAGTGGCTGATGGAGCACAAGGACACTTTTCAAAAAGAGGTCTTTGCCCCACCAGCGCTCAGCTGCAACATCAAGGACCAGGCGTACTCGGACCTGGTGCAGAGCCTGCTGCAGAACGACGATTACCTGTGCTTTGTCACGCAGTGCAAGGAGGACCATACGAAGCTGAGTGACCAGTTCTACAGGACAATGGGTCTCTCGGTGAGCATCCGGACATGCGCGTCCCCGCTGGATAGCTTCCGATCTCCCATGTCGTCCAACGACATCAGACGCCTGGGCCTGGATGGATTCGCCATCGAATATCTGGATGGACCCGAGCCCGTGCTCGCCATGCTCTGCGCCGACAAGGGGCTGCACAAGTTCGGAGTCGGAAGGAGAGACGTCAGCGAGCAGCAGTACGACCGGCTGATCCAGACCGAGAGCATCGGCAGCTTCGCCGCGGGGAGCGTCTCTTACAAAACCACGCGGCGAGCTGAGTATGGCCCACAGGCCGTCTCGACGACGACCAGCCAAATCAGGCAAGGCATGTTCTGGACCAACCGGCCTGTTGACTCGGTCGAGAAGAACCGACTGCAACAGGAGCTCGAAGAGATCAAGGAAGACATCAGAACATTATCCGAGAAATTGAACAGGCTTGAGCTTGAGATTGCGGCAGCCGAAGAGAGCAAGAAGGCGTCCGACAATGAGATTGTAAGATCTGCCCTGTTTTTGGCCCTTAGCCGCCGGCCTTCTCACCTTGATGCAAAGCTAACGGCAATGCGTACCAGAAAACGCTGAGAGAGGCGAAGAGCGTGCAGCAGTCCGAGTTCAATAAGTGGAAGGCAATACCTAAACACATCGAGGACGAACAGGCGAAGGAGGCACAGAAGAGGCGGGAGCTCGCAGACGTCCAGACCAAAATAGACGGGTTCAGCGACCAGCTTGACGACGTGGCAGTCAAACTGGCCGAGGCCGTGCTGGAGCTCAAGAACCACGTGTCCCAGATGGAGGAGGCGTACGAAGAGCTCCTCCAGGCACAGCTTCGGGCGCTCGAGGCCGAGTCGGAGGTGGCGGCGCTCCGAGAGAAGAATTGTGAGGTGCACCAGCTGCTGGAGGAGGGCAAGCGAGTGATAGCGGAGTTCGCGGCGCAGCAGCAGCAGCTCAAGGAGGAGGCGCACGTGCTGCAGCGCCAGGTGGCGGATGCGGTCCAGGGGCTGGGCGTCGAGGAGCGGGCGCAGCTCGAGGAGCTGTACCACGGAAAGACGGCCGAGCAGGTGAGCGACGAGCTCGAGGCGCAGCGGTCGCGGCTCGAGTTTGTGCACGCCGCCAACCCCGAGGTGATGCGCGAGTTTGAGCGGCGGGCGCACGAGATGGAGAAGCTGCAGGAGCGCATGGCGCAGCGCGAGGAGCAGACGGGCCAGCTGGCGGCCAAGATCGCACGGGTGCGCGGCGAGTGGGAGCCGCGGCTGGACGAGCTCATCGGACGCATCAACGACGCCTTCAGCTACAACTTTGAGCAGATCAGCTGCGCGGGCGAGGTCAGCGTGCACAAGGACGAGGAGGACTTTGACCGGTGGGCCATCGAGATCCGGGTCAAGTTCCGGCCTGGCGAGGCGCTCCAGATCCTGGATCAGCACCGGCAGTCGGGCGGCGAGCGGTCAGTCAGCACCATCTTCTACCTCATGTCGCTCCAGTCCATGGCCCAGGCGCCCTTCCGGGTCGTGGACGAGATCAACCAGGGCATGGACCCGCGCAATGAGCGCATGGTGCACGAGCGCATGGTCGACATCGCCTGCGACGAGCACTCGTCGCAGTACTTCCTCATCACCCCCAAGCTGCTCACCGGCCTGCGCTACCACCCGCGTATGAAGGTGCTCTGCATCGCCTCGGGACCTCACGTGCCCGCCGACAACAGGAAGATCGACTTTGGGAACTTTGTCAAGATCAAACGGCAGCTGTTGGCCGCTGCTTCCTAGGGTAGTTTGGTTTACTCTACATGATTTGTCCGGGATTTATGGTACGTTGGGGATTTTTACGGTGGAACGGCAGGTCTGGACTGGGTATGGAGGCGATGGGTTAGGGACTTTGTGCATGGTTCCCATTTCAGTTTATACCATTTGTTTAGGTAGTCGACATTCGGTCTGGTAGTCGCCTTCTTGTTATCGACGCCTCTCACCTCGAGCACACGAGCTCAACATCAATATCATCTCTGAGGCATCCGTCCTTCCGGACCTCCATGCCTGTTCCTTCCACCGGGTCACAACATGGGATGCTTAGCAAAATTGAATGTACGCTCACCACCTGACCTTGCATACCTGAACCCAAACGGATGGTCCACGCTAGACGAAAAAGAATCAGTAAGATCACTGGACGCCGAGCTCCGGTTCTCCTCCGACAAGACTCATCGGCGTCGACCATTGATAGCCTGCCAACTCGGCCCAGACCCCAGCTAGCGTCGGGCATAGGAGCATCACCCCAAGTCTCTCGCGACAAGGATGATGATGGATGGCCCAGCATACGCGACGCGCCGGCCGTCTTGCCTCGTCCGTCAGCCCGTGACAAAGAAGCGTGCCACTTTTGACACACCCTCACACACACGCTCGCACACACACCGCGCGTGTGCAGAGACGCAGGACGAACAGGGGCCAGCGCGTGCGGCCTTGTATGGGCCACCCGGCGGATGGTTCACGGCCGCGCACATGTTGGGAATAGCCGCTTCACTTTTGTTGTTTCTGTTTGTCCGACCCCCCGCCTACCCGCCCTGCCCTGCCCACTTTCCGATACTCATCTTACTATTGTTTCTTTTCTTGTTTTATATCCTAATCCACAATCATAAGCACGGTCACGATGCGTACAACCTAAGACGGGTCGACATGCCGTGGTGGGTCGTTACAAGCATTGATTCGTAGGTAGGCAGCCAGGACCACCAAAGACCGTAGCGTGAGCCGCCGTGAATGACATCAAAACGCCCAACACCCACCCCCCAGCTCGGCCCTCGGCTCGGAGGAATGGGGAAGAGGGAAAGAGAATTTGTAACGGCACAGAACAGGATTTGAATTTATCCCCGAATCCAGGCTGGAGGTAATCCTCCGGGGCCAGCCGTCGGCTGAGCGTCTCTCCACAAGTGGCCTGCTCCGAATCGCCACACATGCACACACACAACAACACATCAAAGCCAACCCGTGTGACTCACTCGGCCACACACCACCGATGGCGCGTCTGGGTTTACATAATTTCTGGAACTCCGTAAAACTTACCCGAATATGGCAAAACGTCCCGCAATCAGTCTTTCTTTGGATGGGGGCTGGTTGTCTGGCTTGGCTGGGGTTGTGGGTGGCCCATTACTGCCGTGAATACAGAACAAGTCAGCCACGTCTCCAAAAGGCGCATGGCGGATCATCAGGGGATAGCGGTCTCGTCCCCATGCGGTTTACCATGCCGATAAACGGGGGCCCTTGGGAAGCCAGTCCCATATGGGTCGTCGGGTCAGCGGCGAGCGGCGGTGGCCGACCATGTCGTCGTCGTGGCAGCAGAGGAAAACGACGTGTTGGGATGCTAGGAGACAGAAAATGTTTTGTCAGACGACGAGGATAACGCGCAAGACAAGACAGTAAGGACGGGAACACGCAGCCAAGAGTAAAACAAGAAGGAAAGAGAAAAAATATGTCACCCGACATCACCAGTCATCAAGCAAAAAAAAAAAAAAAAAAAAAAAAAAAANAAAAAAAAAAACTTGGGTAGTCAGTCGTAGCGGAACCGTGTTTTGACTCTCTGGAAAAGGTCTTCTCATCTGCCTTGCTAGATACTTATTTCATAATCAAAAAAGGCGATGGCGCAGGGGGAGGAAGTTTTGTTTTCTTGCCTGTCTGCCTGACTTTGTTATCTGGTCTCGTCTCGGCAAGAAAATAGAAAAAGGTAGGGAAAGCATATTGTGTCTGTGTGTGTGTGTGCGTCTTGTGTTTGTTCTTCCTGGATTGGGAGTGGTGGGTGGGTAGGGTGGCAGCAAGTCTCAAGCGACCCGTCCTCTCTTATCTCCCCTTTCTTTTGTTTCGGTCTCGTCAGCTTGTGTTTGAGCGGTAAATTTCATGGTAAAAGCAAGCAAGTAAGCAAGCAAGCGGATAGAAAATAAACAACGCGCGACTGAGCCAAAGAGTGCTTGCAGGTGTTCAGTATTATCCGGGACCTGCACATGTGTGTGCCCGTTTTTGTTGTCTCGCGGATGCTTTGGGGGATAGCCGTCGAGCTTGGGGCCGAAAAGTTGGCCAAAAGTGAAAACCCATGGGTCGTCGAGAAATCGTCGCGCGCACGCTGCTGGGCGGCTCGCATCGTTCCTCGCTCGTACCCTTTGCGTTATCTCTTCTACCATCTCCTCCTCCCTCCGCTCCCTAGCGTCCCCGCACATCGCGACCTGTGTGTGTAACATTGGATATGTTCCATCTCCAGACTCCCCTTCCACCTCATCATCCATTCCCTCGCGTGTATGTTCCCTCTCCGACGACAGGGTCGATGCGGAGACTACTCCGGCTTATTGCCAACAAATGGGCCAAGTGCAAAACGACCAAGGAAATTGATTAGCAAGGCATTCGAGACACCACAGGTTGTGCGTGTGCTCGAGAAATCAGACACCAAACACCACTTCTCCCTTCCTTTCCTACTCATCGTACACGAGGACAAGAAAACTGACAAGACATCAAACCGGCTCCCGCTCTTGACTGTCTGTCGCTTGCCAAACTTCGGAGCGCCCTGATCCCCAGGTTTGCCTGGTATGCTTTGTTTGCGTGTCCCAACACCAACGCCGTTCCACTGAGGAAACTCCCCGGCGGATAGTTGCAAGCACAAGTAAAGAAGAAACAGCTGAAAAGCCGTTTTTGCCGCCCCCTTTTGGACCTCTGACGACTTTCGCAGTAAGCCCTCGTCGAAAGTCTGCCGAGGCTGTGGTATCAAAAAGCACCAGCGCCCCAAAGCTCCGTCTCCGCGAAACACCGCTGGATATGACGTTAGGGAATAATAAAAAAAAGGGAACGATATACTATCACAGTAAAATGCATTACTTGCGCAATAGCAGAGACAACGTCAAAGCCCCTCAGTTGAGGATGCCCTCCCACATCCCAGGCCCGCCAATGCCGCCCACAGCAGGGTGCAGCGACGAGATGGGAAATTGTTGGGCAGCCTCAGTTGAGCAGCAGACACGCTTGCGCGAGTCGGACCGTAGAGAAGACCCGCGAAGAGCGGGCTCGCTCGTCATTGGGGCAAGCCTGGGACGGACCAGAGAGTCCGTCCAGCCGTTCTGCCGGGAGAACGATGGCTTCGTTTCCGGTTGGCTCTGGGACATGTCTGAGTGGCCGAGGAGCTCCCTGACATTGTCTTGAAGGCTGATATCGATGGACTGGGGCCGGCTGCGCTTCGAGCCGATGCGTGGCACAGGAGCGGGCAGATGCACCTGCGGGGCCGCCTGGTAGTTGTGGAGCTCCTGCAGAGCGCGAGCAGCAGCGTCATCGTCCATCTCCCCAGCCTTGCCCGTCGGACCGGTGTAGGACTCGGGCGAAGACGACCTCTCACAGTTCTCCTCGTAATCCTCGGGAACTGAAGCGATGGTGGGCCTCATGCTCAGCCTCTCACTGCACTGCTTCGCATACCTGCATCGCGCCTGTACATCCAGTTTGGTAGACGGCGCGCTGGCAAGTGACGAAGCAGATGAGATGGAGGAAGAGCGTGATGTCCGGGACGAGTCCGACATCATCGATTCGGGCGAGGAGGCGGTGGAGATTGTGTTGGCGAGCGACGACCGGCGAGCAGTGAAGTAGCTCTGTGGAGACGAAGTCATGGGAGCCGCCCACTGAGCGTAGGTTGGTGGTGCTGCGCACGACGCCTGTGCCATAGCAAGGCTCATTGACGGTGCGCCCCGGAGGAGGTGCGATGCAGCACTCGCGGCAGGAGTGCTGTATGCGCTGGGCTGAGGCGTCAAGCGTGGCGTAGGAAGAAGACCGAGGGCGGGAGCAAGGCGGCCGGGAGTATATACAGTGGCCGGAGCGGGTTCCATGACCATGGGGGTGTACGACTTGGGGGTTGGGAGCAGGAACTCGGGTGAATCGCCGCCGAAGCCGGACGGTCTGTCGGAGGGAGACGTCGAGTACAGGGAACGGGGCGGCGAGGAGGAGAACTCGAGGGATGCGGAAGCCGGCTGCGACGGAGGTGCGAGATCCTCGAGGTTGTCCAACTCTGGGGTGAGCTTCAAGACAATATTCCTAAAGTCCTCGCACTGCCTGTCGAAAAGTCTCTGGGCGGCGCCGCCAGGAGATGGTGGCTGTGACGGCGTGAACTTCATGACACAATCGGTCCAGCGGTTGTAGATCTCGTTGGTGATGTGCAGCTTCCAGTTCACGGCGAGCAGAAACGCCATCTCGTTCTGGTTGATCTCCTGGGTCGCGAGACCCGAGATTTTGCTCCAGGCGCGCGCCGAGTAGTTGCGATCCTGCAGATACTTTGAGGCGAGGATGAGCGCGGCAAGAAACATGCGACGACCGCACTGGAGGGCGCGGCTGGCATGGCAGTCCTCAGGCTGCTCCATGGTGAAATCATGCGCCGGCACATGGGCCTTGATCAAAATCAGATAGTACAGGGCGACCTGCAGGGTCGAGAAGCTCGTGCGTGACCTGCGCAGAGTCTCTTGGATAAAAGTACGCAGAGGCAGGACGCTGCTGCTGGCCTCGTTACGGCAAATAACCGAAGATGTGGGCCAAATAGCCTCGACGATCTGGGTGGACGAATCTGTAGGCAGGGGAGTAAGTATATGCACTTGTCGTGCTTGAGTGCGGCCAAATGCACACGCCGCCATGGTTGCTTACCGACGAGGTTGTCAACAAAGTTGACCTTGCGGTCAGCCTGGCGGACAAGAGATGGTGGACATCCCGAGCGAGCAGTTGAGCAGCTCGTCGAACGGCGGGGGTTTTGGCGCAGCTCTGGAGGGACGGGGATGTCAACGCGCGAGGATGCCGGTGGTTGAATTTGTTGGGCCGTTGATCGGTAGTCAAATTTCAGGGGCTTCCCGGTGGTGGTGCCGAAATCGAATGTTTGTACGCGTCGAAGACTGCGGCGATATGAGTCGCACGAGTCCGAGTCGACCGATGTGGCGGAGCTTGTATCGGACTTTTGTGAGACAGCGTCGGACCAGCCTGACGAGATCGAGGTCGAGGTCGTCTGGGAAGAAGCATCCCACTGACTGGGCGCATAGTGCGGCGCATTGAAATAGGCGCTGTACTCGGGCTCGGATCGCGATGGGACGGCGGCGGGCAACGGAAGCTCGTCGCACCTCATCTTGGAGGCGGTGTTTGAAGAGGTGATAGTGGTTTGGTGTATGAGGAGAGAGGCTGAGGATATAGATGATAATTGTACTGTAAGATGGAGTTGGAGATGGAAACCTCCAGTCGCCGCCGTAATGTGGCAGTGTTAACCGATGGACCGTCGAGTGTTGACCGAAATCGAAGCGCTATCGAGAAGGAAGCCCAACAGGAGACAGAGACCGCATTAATTAAAAGGAAGTCTCGGTTCTACTGTTGAGCTGACTGTCGCGGGAGCGAGCAAGGGTGACGCGGAGGTAGCCTAAACAAAGGATTCCTGAGCGGCGATTTCGGTAGTGGTCACACCGGAGAACAAAGCGGAGGAGGCGGCGACTGGAGAAAACGAGGTTTGCGCAAGAGGCATCGCGTAGAAACCTATGACTGAGTGGAGATGTCCCCTAAGGGGCGAAAGAGAGAGAGGTGGGAGAAAGGTGTGAGGATCAGACGTAATAAATGATACAGAAACACGGGTCAGTGTCGAAGAACCAACACGAACGTGTCACTATATCATCAGGGGATCGAGCTCGGCTGGAGATGTGACGATCGGGAGAGTCGGCCGGGCTGCACGTCACGTCGGGGTGATGCAGGTACGTGTTTTCGGGGTGTGGGTGGCGGCGGGCCAGGCAGTCGGCAGGGTCGTCGGCTCGTTGTCTGCTGTGGCTTGGCAGACCAGACCAGACCAGACACGCATACACCAACACAAGAGAGCGAGCTTCGGAGGGTCGATGGCCTTTAATGCCGGCGCGGTTGAGGGTGACTCTTCTTTTGGTGTGTATCTCGGGTCTTAGGGGGCGACGGCCAGGTAGAACAGGTAGTTGGGGCCAGGGGGGTGGAGAGAAGGCAGTGACTCCTCCCTGGGTGGTGTCCGATGTTAGGAGCGTGAATGGCGAAGCGGAGTGGCGACACCCCCGGGAAGGCAAGGGAACCGACTGTTGCCGCTGGACTTGGCTGGGCTGGGCTGGGTTGGCTGAGTGTCGCTGGGCGCCAAAAATGGGGCAAGCTGGGACAGGTGGCTCCAACTGGCGGTGGTGTGACAAGGGCCCCGGCGGAAGCCTGGATGGTGGGTCCCTCTCTTTCAAAAGAGTGTGGCGAGTGAATGACGGGGGGTGACGGGCTGAGCGGTCATACGTGGGTGTGACTGATCCAACCCCGGAAAACCGCGATCCTCCAGCGGGCAGTGAGATGTTGCCTCTTTGCGGCGCCAGGCGTCTCCTTGTCTCGGGGTGATTTGTGGTGTGGTGAGGGAGGCTGCCGGGCGGATGACACGAGCAGGCTGCAAGAGATACAAATGGAGGGTTTTTGGTTGTTTGTTGGCGGATGTTCTAGGCGGAAGTGCAGGCTCCTTCTGTTTTCGCAGAGTGCAAGTGAATGCCGCGCGAATTCAGCAGGGACGACACACAACGACACCTGGCCTGTAGGACAAAGGCCGACTCGGAAGGAGAGAGTAAAACGTCGCGGCGGAGAATGGCCACGGGTACGGCAGAATGAATGGCGAATAAAAAGAGGAATAGAACCAGAAAGGCTGGGGGAACCTATGGGGGAGGCACACCGAGCAGCAATCGGCGAGAATATTAGAAGAAAGTAATGTCAGAGGGGAAAAGGGACAGAAAAAAAAAAGAAGAAAAAAAAGGAAAAGAAAATGAACAGCAAAAGGCCTCTCGTTTTCTGGTACTCTTTTTTTTTTTTTCTCAATGCGCTTTTTGGGGTCTTTCAAGCAGACTACAAGAGTCGCTTTGATGGGTTCAATGGGCGTAATCGAACATGGCAACGGCTCGATGAGGGGAGAAAAGGGTGGGAAACGCGGCCTGGCGATTCTTCGAGGGCGCTGGGGACAGTTTTGAACCATCAGGTAATAGCCGTGGCTACCTCCCTGGAAATGGCGGGCTTGCTGCAACCTCCACTGCAGGGTGGGCTGGCGGTACAAGGCGTTTGACGGGAGCGTCGCTGCTGCTTGGTTGGATGGCGTAAGCGGGCTGCACACTGGCAAATCCCGCCGACGTGATTGGGCGACGCGCCCCGGCCTCTGGGCATGGGTGGGGTGCGTGTGTGGTGGCCAGCATTTTGGACCTGACCAATTCTCGCCCGACCCAATCCAACACGTCCCCTCCCCACCCCTGACCCAGCACAATTTGGCACAGTTCCCGTGTCTGGCCCCGCCCCCATTTGATGATGCTTCCGGATCCAGATTAGCGTTCAGTCACCACTTCTGCACTCACTCACTCATTCTCATCTTTTATTTGTTTGTCCGACTCCAGCGACGGCGACGGCGATGACGGGACGCGTTGGCACAAGGGATGAATTAGAATCGAGAAATGCATGCGTATATGGGCGTGGTGATGAAAATCCAGCCGTGAGTGTTGTGCACCTCAAGAGGCGCTCCGTCCATCCAGACTTCAGCGGAATCCGAGGACGAGGGCGGTAAGACCCGAGCTCGCCGGCGAGCCCGCGCCCGTCTTCGGCCAGCAAAAGTACATGGCACTTTACGCCCGCAACTTGGTGGGGATAGGGTCTCGACGCGCATGTACACTAAAGGAGTCAGACAAACCAAAAGAAAAAAAAAATGCATCACCTATGCTGGGCTCTTCCTCTCGCTCGCATCATCACCATGGTTACCCGACATCTGATGCTGCGTAATGGGCAAACGGCAGATCGTGTGATTTGCAAATGCGCGGTCCCGCGTTTTCTGGGTTGAACATATCGCAACAAAAGACGGAACTGATCACTTTCTGTTCTTCTCGACTCTTTTTTTTAGGACCTTCCACCGTGTTACCAAGAGCAATTTGCACGAGCTGAGGTTGAAAATTTGCCACGGTGGACCACACGGACGCCAAACAAATATCGCACTATTGGAAAGAGGCAATTTTCCGCCTCGTCATTCGTGACAACCTTTTCCGGTCCGGCTGTGTGGTTATTCGGGAATTTACCATCAGCAGGCAGAGAAGAAGAAAAAGAAGAACCATCCATGACGGAGAGCTAAACCGCGCATCAGCGATGGCCACGAGGGTGTGGGTGCTAATGCTGGGCGAATGGGGTGTGGTCCAGTGGGCCTGGGCCTGTCCTATCAACCAACACTCGCTCCCCTCAATTTGTCGGTTAAGGTTCGTGACGCAACTTCGCTGGGAGCGAAAAGGGCTTTGCGCCAGTGCCATATGGTGGGGAAGGCTTGCGACACCACGATCTCGATGCCAATTGTGTGTGCTATGTGTGGCAATAAGTGCTATCTATGGGTGACATGGTGGAGATTGTTTCTGCCCGCTTCCATCCCGCTACGCTGGCCTTGGGCGGCGTAGACGGGTCGATCGATGGCTGCGCTGCCTCTTCGCCTCTCTGGTTTGCGCTGTGCCCCCAGCGGCCTCGTCGAGGCTCAGCCGTCAGCCGGCGGGCAAGCAATTCTCATGCCAAATTTAGGATAACTTGAATCAGGGAACCATTCTCCCCCGCGTGGTGTGTTAATGGACTGGCGGCGTAGACCACACAGCCCAGCATCATGCGTTCTTCAGATCTGGAATCGGGAGGCTGCCTCCCGACATCGCTCTGGGCGCCGTCTAGAGAATAGCAAAAGACGGGCCAGGCAGGGACTCCGATGGCAATGTGGTTCGGCGACTCACTACTTCGTCTGTTGGGGTTTCCTACACGCGGGCACGCGGGTTCAGCTAATAGCCTGCATGACGCTCGAGCTCGGTGACAGTGAGGATGAGTCTACACATACGTACAAATTCACTTGCAATAGGTCCTGGCCGCATACCTGCCTGACGTCTCGCCCGAAGCCAATCAACAACCGCTTCCGGCGAATGCACTTCTCGGGTTTGCATTTTGCTGGATGCTGTTATCCGCAGTGCCGGGCCGCGAAAGGGAGGCATACCGACGACCACATTCGACGACCCTCTGTAGAATGCTCTGGCAAAGCACCACTAAAAGGGAAACAGGGTCTCGAAACAGAGCCAGAGGCGATCAAGTCGGCACTTGTGCGGGACCCCGAAGACCAGCGTGTCGAGGCGTATCGACTGACGGGGTCGGGCCATGGCCTTGTTACGTGTCCCGCAAGGACCCCACCAAGCACGAGTGTTTTCGGACCAGTGACACTGGCCGGCGCCGCTGTGTTCTTGCTTGGTAACGCCAGCGGTCACCCAACATGCAAGAACCCTCATACGGCACTTTGTCGATGTCTCTTGACGAGTAGAAGACGTAAGTACGCAGATAGAAGACGTGTGCTCCTCCGGTCTCAAATACGTGCGCCGGCTGTAGTCCACGACGCCGTGTTTGCTGAGGCGAGGGTAACATGGAAAGCACTCGCAGGCGATGCGAGTCCCGACGCCTGCCCGTGCGTCCAAAACAAGTTAGCCTCCCCTATGATGCGTGACCAAGCCTGCATGTAGCGGTCTAGCTGGCCCCGCCCTAGGACGTGTCGGGCGGACCGATTAGGCTCGATGAGTGCTGCGTCAGACTGCCCCTCCTTTCTGCTTGGTCCTTGCAACCTCGCGCGGTGTTGGCAACGCCCCGCAGGAAAACAACTGGGACAACACCACATCACCGACCAGCCACTGAACAGGAGGCATCTGAAATCGCGATCCCGGGCATGGCAGACCACATGGGGGGTCTCGCTTGGAAAGCAATGCCTTGCGCAAGAGGCTGCAACCATCCACGTCGACAGCCTTACTGCATCACATATGGCTTGGCCCAAGGCGGGCGTCAAACTCAAAGAGCAGCGTCATGATGCTGCCGTGGTGCGATTCTGGCCTGTTAAAGCTGCCTGCATTTGCCCGTCACTGCATTGCAGACAAACTCGTTCAGGGGCAGTATTAGAAGCGAGGGCTCTTGACAGGTCCCCCAAAGCTGCCGCTGCTGGCCATGCAATGCGATCCCATACCTGCCTGCCAACCTTATTGCCTGCACTGCACGCACACAGACACGCACACAAACGCACGCGCAGCAGCAGCAGCAGCGTTCCCCTCCTCCCATTCCTTTCGTCGAATCGAACCATTCCAAAGTAAGCAGGCCGCTCTGATTGGACCAGCCGAAGCTTCCGGTCCGGGAATTGGCGTCGGCTTTTCCTCGACGACTCTGGTAGCAGCCAGCCAGCCAGCCAAGCCCGATCCTGATTTCGCAACCCGGAGAAATCGATGCCGACTTTCTCATGTTGCCAGCAGCAAAACGGGCAAACACAAGGCGACCAACCACCGTGAAATGATCGATAGCCTGAACACAAGACGGACCCCCGCAGGCGCGCGGGCAACAGCCACTTTGCTGATCCCTACGTCTCCGTTGGCTGTCGTGCACAGTAAGTCGGAAGCCTTGAGAGAAAAGGCAACCCGGCTGTTGGCAATCCTCATCGTTCCTGCCCCTCCTTTAGCTGGGGACATTTAGGACCCCACACCACCCAATGCTCGGACGCAGCCAATCAGTCAGCATTAAGCTCCCCTTGAAATGCAGCCTCTCTTTCGACCCAGCCCCTCTTTTTCCGGCCCACAGTATCCCACCACCCCTGTCTTTGGTGAAGCTAGAAGGAAGAGGAAAAAAAAAAAAACGGCGGCAAAGTGTGAGTCAACATCATCTTTACGTGCTGTCCGCATTCATAGCGCGCTGTTTATTGCACGCTCTGTTCACGATATCGCATGAGATATGAGGGCCCCAATTGTGCGGCGCGTGTTGATATGACATGGCCAAGTCTACACGGACATCGCCATCGCCCTCTCTTTTGGGGCTTTGGCCTGTGGAGCAAAGCGAGGCCTCAGACACTCGGGGGCATGCATCGCCCACGCTCGGGATTGCCATCCCGATTTAGACGGTTTCAAGATACCCTCCCTCTTCTCAAGGAGAGGGAGCAAATCTGGCCGAGAGGACCAACGCCGTTCGATCATTCGTTCCCCGTGTATTACTATGATGGTCGCGACCAACCCTGGCTGAGAACGAACAAAACGAGACATAACCCACCAAGGATGAGATGCTGTCGGCTGTGCCTCCCAAAATGGAATAGGGGGGCCACGGCGTCGGCGGCGGCGAGGGAGGGCGGCCGACAATCCATCGGCCACGAACAAAGGCCCAGACTGGACTGGTATGCAAAGCTGTCCACTACGCCAGACAATGCCCGGCCGAAAGGTCACCCACACCCATCACGGCGGCCACCCAAACCAAGACCACCCACCACACCTTCTTGCGAGGGATCCACGGATGACTCAGGGAGCCACGAGGGGGGAAAGCAGAACGCATCGGACTAATCGGATGTCGCCGTTCAACAACACCATTTTTCTGCGAGACCCTCACGTTTTCGTAGCATGGCACCACGGCAACCAGTCGCTGATGCCTGGTGTGCCCTGGCAACTTCATGGCTCAACTAGCGCGGCCACGCCTATCCTGGTTGTCTTGAAAAATCGACGGCTGATCATGAGAGAGACTATTCCTTGCACCGTTCTAGAAGCCATCTCCGGCCTTCTGCTCCTTCCAAAGGTTGACCCCGCCTGATCGATGAATGATCCTATGTCAGATGTTCGGCTACCTCTCTTTTGGAAGGAATGGACTTTTTATCGCACGTGCTACGATACCATGCCACAAAGCACATCACTGCCGGATGGGGAGCGATGATATCGCGGGGAGTAAAAAAAGGGGATCGAAAAGGCTCCCTCAGCTTTTGCCGGGGCCGCGAACCATCTGTCGAGAAAACCGCACATGTCAGCAATGAGGAAGCCAAGAAATGATCCCTCTGGGGGACGCTAGTGGCCAATCCGGGACGTCGACACTATTGAGCTGAAATGAGTGCAGGCTAGACGGAGAGTGCCAATGAATTTGCATCCCCATCCATCCATCCAGCCTTTTTTTTTTCTTTTTCTTGTCTGTCTATACGATACGATATGCCCGCCGCCGCACACGCACATCCATCCATCCCAACTTACTGTAATGAACAAAGTTGGATGTTGCGTAGTAAAACAAACCCCGCAACCCGTCCGTCCGTGCCACTTTTCAATCCCGGGGTGTGCCTTTCTGTTCGTCATTTCGCCCTGGTTGTGTTGTGTAGCGGCGGCCTCTGTATTTTCGTTCCTGGCAGTGTAGTGTACATACGCAGAAAACAGGACACCGAACACCGCCCCCCATTGCGGATAACGGCAGTTCCCGTCTGCACATTAGTGTTTTCTTTTTCTTTTCTTTTCTTTTTTTTTTTTTTGCTCGTCTCTTCGCCCTCTGAGCCTCGATCTTTACGATCTCGGCTGCTGGTCCCCTGGTTTTTTTTTTTGCTTTCTGTACCCCGCCTCACTCGCTCAGGGTGGGGAAAGGAGGCTGTCTTGGTAGCCTAAACTGTATGTGGCTGAGCCTCCAGGACGCGCCGATTGCGATGCTGCGCCAGGCTGGCCGTGTGGTCGGTCCCCTCTTTTTGCCTTTTTGCCTTGTGTCCTTGTCTCACTCAACTCCACTGCGATGCATCTTCCCACAGTGGAGGCTCGGTGGCAGAAAACAGAAAAACAGGCACACACTCGTCGTGTCGGCTGCTCCGGCAAACAAGGACCGAGACTGCAGGCAGCACATGGCTGTCGCGTGGCCCATTTTCTGGGCTAAACGCTAGGTTTTTTCTAGTCGAGGCAGCAGCCAGCGGCGTATTCGCCGTCCGTGGTTCTTTCTTCAACATAACATACCTAACTCGTCCTGAATCACGTCTTCCGTCGTTGTCCGGCTCCATATTCCTGGGTTCGGCATCCATGCCTGCTGCAAATCATGCCATGCCATGCCATGCATACCGTCCCGTTGCCCCCGTGATGCGTTCCTCTGTCCCCTTGCGGGACCGGGAAACCATGCTTTTGCCTGCCCGCTTTCCTTGAGCCGCCCGCGGACGCCCGTCATCTGCCGTGCAAGCCTCGACCCTGGCGCTCGTGTGGAAGTCGCGCTTGCGTCATGGTGGACAATAAAGCCACGGGGATTGGAAATGAGGCGGCGAGTCCTTTGGGGGAAAAAGCCAGAGAATGACAATTACCCCGACGGGAGTATCGTCCCCACAACAGGATCAGGCAAGGCAGGCAGTCGTCACCCCCATCTCGCCTCACTACTACCTCTTCTGTGATGCTCTCACCTGACGGTTGGTGGCCCTGCAAGGAAGGGACAAGACCCCAACGTCAGGCAACCAGCTCCATTCCATCTCTGTAATCGTGCTTACCTTATCCCCAGCCCTCCCTGCCGCGTCCGAGTGTCCCTCGGCATGATGACTCGCAAAAAAGTGCGAAACTGGCGCGGACCCGATGCCCGAGATGGCAAAGGAAAAAAACACAGTAATGATGGATGGCGGTTTTGTCGCTGGACGGGAAAAATGCATGCATGCGTCGCAAAAACGTCAGGCTCCGAAGAAAAAAAAAAGGCTGGGCGGGCAAATCCCCGCTAGAATCTTACTGGCGACGAGGCTGGAGGGGTGATCGGGTTGGCAGAGCTTTATTGACGCAAGCAGCGCGCGCGCGCCTCTGGCTGATATCTAGGCAGCGAGGCATATTGCTAGGGGGACAAGTGCTTCTTCTGTTTTTGCCCCTCGTCGGGCTTCTGCAAGGCTAGACAGGTGGTAGGTGTTACTGGAATCATGTCAGCTCCGAAAGCGGATTGCCTGCCTCGCCCTTGCCAGCACAGCCTGCCTTGTTTGCGTGTATGGTATCTACTGGGGATTCCTATCACTCTACAAAGCAAAGGCCAACCATCTGGCATTATGTGGATCTGACGTGCTCGCGGCTGTATGTAGGGTAGGATTTAACGCATTTTGGGGTTTGTCAGACGTTTAATCGTCCCTTTCTTTTTTCCCCCGTGGCCGAGGGAGCCGGGCGAACCCAAAGATCGTATCTTGGGTCGGCAACGGTCCCGATGACTCTTCGATCGGAGCCCAGCTGAGTACATACTCTATAGGTCGGCAGCTCCCCATGTCGAGCCCAAAGTCCCACAGGCGTCGCGTCCGAGGTCGGCCTTGCATGTGACCAAGTGATATCGTGGTGGCTTTCGAGTCGACAATACGACTAGGAAATATCGGGTACCCTATATGGTTTCACAAGGAGCATCTTGGATGGGTAGCAGATGCAATTTTCCATCCAGTGCGATCGCTTGTGACGTGTGAAAGGACGTCTCATCTAGCCGCTGTGACTGTAACACAAAACCAGGTATTTGGCCAGCAGATCTGTAAAAGTTTTTCTTTCAATCTCCGTTGGTTGGTAGGATCCGTATCATGCGGCAAGCGGCTCGGAAATCCGACTTCTCCGCGTCAGAACACACATCTTTTGGATAGCCGCTGTATATGGACAGATGGCGCATGGGCCGCGAGGTCGTATGTGCCCGCTGTCGTCTCCCTGCCTCCTGGGGTGTCGGGCCAGGCAGACTTGACTGCTTACTGTGTCCTCATCCATGGCCCCGTATCCCCCGGCCTAGATCTAGCGGTAAGCGGGCGAGAGGATGTGAAGCTGAATCCCTTCGCGCTCCAGCGTGTGCACGCGCGGGTAGTCATAGAAACCATGTATTCGGTCGAATTCCTTCTGAGATGTTGGGGCCGGGACCCATCCATGATCAAGTAACAGTTTGGTCATGGGGAACTTGGCATCGCCAGCGCAGGATACTTGGGGACAGCCAGCCAGCCCCATGACACATAATGAGGGTAATTGCATCCGCCATGTATGTATGTTGGTTGAATGCTCGACCGGGTTTTCTACATCCCGGCCATCATGGGTTGGCTAGCGTGTCACAGAGGCTGGATCACATGAACCTGGTTGGCTCTTCTGTGCCTCTATGTGGCAATATGGGATACGCGCGTTCGTTCGGATAGCGTCGGGCTGGTGCCAAGGTCTTCTCGTAAACACGTGTCTTACAACTCGCTATCTATTACTATTGAGAGGTGGCGGGACCAGCCGAGCAGGCCGGTCAGAGTCGGACTCTTGGTCGGGGCCGGGCTGACTCCCAGTTTCGCCGTAGGTGGTGGCGATGAAAACTTCTTGTGGCACGACCCAGGAGGGAAAAAAAAACGGCCGCAATCGGCGTTAGGGATGAGTCTTTGGTAAGCTGTCACTGTCAGGAATGTCACCTGATTACATACCTACGCATCGTTGGCAGAGACGGTGTCTAGACGGAAGCCTGGTATGGACGAGGCCGTGCACGGCTCGGGGACTCGGTGCTGTACTTGACTGCGGTGCCGATATGATGCCCAACGAAAGTGTGGACCGCTTGAAAGCCCGAGCTCCGGCACGGATGTCGGGCGGGGAGGATATGGAGCGGTCTCTATCGCTCAAGGCCTGTCTCATGGAGATCCGGAGTGATTCGGATGCTCAAGCCGTTGCGCCATCGGCCTTTCCATACTGTCCGAGACCAAGGATGCGCCTGATATTCTCAGGGGCCGTGGTATGGCCGGTGCGCCCAAATCGACCGGACGGTGTTCGATGAATTGCGTCACTGTTGTGATGTCACATCTCTTGAACTTATACAGGGTAAAATCTCAGGACGGCCAGACAGACTATAGCACAAGAGGTCTATTTAGCTGCCAGGTGCAACACCAGCCACCTAGGTTATAGCTTTGCAGGAGAAGGTATGGAGCAGCGTCTAAATGCTGTGGTATCTGTCGTTATAATACATTCAAGCTGGTTCCGATCTTGGTGGACCATGGCTTGTTTTTACGAGGGCGAGTGCGGCGATAGACAGAGAAGAGGATATGGTGTCCGACACTCTGGCATGTCTCAAGTCAACTCGGTTATGCCCACTTCCTGGTCTTGGGGTTACCAGAAATGCTGTTGTTCTTCATCATCTCGGCGCGTCGAAGCCCGGCCCTGAACCGGTCGTCGAGTGAGCCGCCGCTGCTAACCGGCGAGCTAGGACCGGAAGAAGGCGACGCATGGTGGTCGTCGCGGAACCAGGCAGATTCGAGGTGGGCGCGAGCCTCGCCGCCGTGCATCTTGACGCGCTGAACCTTCCGCAGCTTGACAAGACCGTACCAGCACACGAGGAGGGAGAAGACGACGGAGAAGCTGGTGACACCGGCGAAGCCCCAGTTGGTCTCCTCAATGAAGTTCTCCAAGTTCATACCGTAGAGGCCGGCCAGGAACGTGCCCATGGCCAGGCCGAGCGTGCCGATGCTGAACTTGAGGTCCAGTAGCATGAGAGAGTTGCGGTTTGCGTCAAGGATTGCGCGGATGCTGCGTGACGAGGGTAAACAGTTTGTCAGATTCTGGTAATGGGAACCGTAGGGTGTAGGGCGTCTAACTCACATCTCCTCGGTGTTGCGAATGCTTGACACCAGGCTCCCTGCCTCCTGGACTACTTCGTCGCATATCTTGTGGTACGATTCGAGCAGCATCTCAACCTCGGTGTGGTCGTCTTCGCCACGGTACAGGTCGTGGCGCTTCTCTGTCAGGTACATGGCGGCCAGGTCGTCGTCGGCCTCGAGCAACTCGTCGATGGCGTCACGCACAAGCTTGGCCTTCTGCTCAAACGTGCTGACCTTCTTTGACAGCACGAGAAGGATACGGAGTCGGTCTCGGTTGATGTCGTCCTCGAGCTCGCGCAGGACGCGGACCACGGGCTCACGAACAGTGTACAGGTCGGCCTCGAGGGCTGTGGTCGCCGAGATGAGCACGGCTTCGAGCGCGCGGAACTCGTACGGGAGCCCGCCGACCGAATTAGGTCCTTGCTGCTTCGACCGCAGCCGTCCCTGAAGGTCGTACATGAAGGCCGACTGGTTATATGACGTCTTGGACCCAAACACGTCGAAGAGCAGCACCCGGTCCGACTTGATGAGCACCCTGAGGTGCAGCAGGTTTAGCAGGATCGCCGACGGCCGCACGAGTATGTGCGGCAAGTTGGACGAGTCGATCTTTCTGAGATCTCGTGGTAGAAGCCCATACTTTTACGTCCATGTCAGCAAAGCAACCGGGAGCGAGGATAGCCATGGGTGTGCCCACCTTCGCAATCAGCTCGCTCTTCTTGTACTCGCCGTCGACGAGTATGACCTCGCCATTCTCGTCAACCTCGGTGCAGCGCAACCTTGGGTCCATGGGGGCGCGCATGAGCTGCGTCCTACGGGATCCAAAGGTGAAGTTGCTGTCGGGCCCGCCGTCGTCGCCGCACACGTCGTCGGACCGCCGCAGCGGATTCCTGGCGCCCCAGAGCCTCTCCTTCCATGTCATCTTCGATGCGCTGCGGCGGGGCTGCTGGTGGTCCGTGGGCGCTGACAATGACGAGGAAGAGGAGACCTCGCCGCCGCCGCTCATGTTCTTCCCTGCATCCCTCTCGCCCAGGCTGTTCCTCCGTCTGCGGAGCGCCCGCGGCAAGATGCCGTCAACACTGAAGAGAGACGCCTCGAGGCTGCCTTCTAGCCTTTTGGGCGGCGGGGCTGGGGCTATCTTCTGGAGGCTGCATCGTGCCGCGCTGGCGGAGAAGGCGCGTGCAGCTGAGGGCAACGGTCTGCCACCGATGCGGCCGTGGGTCAGGCATTGTTGGCGGCGGTCGCTCACTGATGCGCGGGGTGGCCGGCATGGCGAGCGGGCGGCGGCGGCGGCGGTGACATGGGGGCGCGTGACAGCGCCGAGGGACGAGGCCAGACCGTCGGTCTGCGAGCGGAGGAATCGCAGCAAGCGCGGGGAGGGGACCGGCAGGCTTGGTGCCGGCGGAGGCATTGCAGGTGCGTGCGGTTCAGCTCAGGTCAGCGTCGCCGAGGATGTGCCGTGCTGGCATTGACATGCGCCATGTGTTGGCTGCAGCAAGGCGTATAAGTTGTGGGCTGCTGTGTCGTCGTTGACAGCCTTCCAGCTTGGCGATGCGAAAAAAATGTTTGCGACCAAAGCAGATTCTTCCACTGACGTGATGACGCATTATGCCAGTAGGCCAACCCTAGGGGGCAGAGGCTTCTAGAGCTTCTAATTGGCTGATCCGCAGCTAAGGTTCCACGAGGAGGGTGGAATTACTGGGTCTCGCGCGGGCTGACTTGACATCGAACATCGAACTCTTGACTGGTGTCGATCAATTGCCATCCATTGAACAAGGCTAAGCTCATCTCGTGGGCGCGAGCAGCTAGAGGTGCCTTAGGCCAACCAGCTATTTGACGGGTAAGCATTCCGTCGCATTAAGCAAGTCTAATATGTAAAGGACACAGAACACCGGGCCAGTGGCCCATTCCTATCTGTCCCGCTCATACTAATGCTCTGCTCGGCTACTATTAGGACTCTGCTGTGCCACTTACACCATATCTTCCCAATTGGGTGATCTCATGGAGAGCTAGGGATGAAGTTGACCCCAATTCCCCAAAAACGGGCCAGAGGCGTCAGGGGCTCAAGCAAGAGGAGCAGGCGCACAGCGGAGAAGACCCTTGAGGGCAGCAAGGTCAAGCATCAGAAAACGAACCCGACCTGTCATGACTCCGAATCCCACCTCACACCTGAAGAGCCCTCTAAAGCGCTTCGACTCCGAACTCGGAGGCAAAAGACGTCGATACTGGGCCTCCCCGATTGGCTCCTCATAGACATCTTCATGCTGGAGAAAAACTTCAGCTTCCCACGCTGCAGCAGCTGGATCGGCCGGGCGCTTTCACACCCTTATGTGTTCCGCCAGCTAATCGCCGACACCTTCTCCCCGACCTGGGACCTCTGGTTCGGCTGTGCTGCCCAAGACGTCTCGTCCTACCAGAGCCTGCCTGATTCGGAATGCTCCACGTGGATCTGCGACGGTGACAGGCTCGGAGGTAATCCAAAGCATCAGGACGAAATCCTCGCGCGGAAGTGGCTCACCCTGGACCGCATGCTCCAGGCACAGCAGGTCTGGCTCGATACCAAACGGAAATGGGCTTCCACTTACTACCATGTTCCGCTGGCTTTGGGTCTGCAGACAAAGCAACACCACGCAAATCGCAGCTTCGGCTTTGAGGGCTTTCTGGACGGTTCTGGATTCATTGTTCGAAAGCAGTTCGAACTGGAGTACAACGCCGTCGTCACCGACATGGCCGCGGATACCTTCCGCCCCTCGTTATACCCAAACATGCTAGAGGTTCATCCGGCCACCCGCTTTCCAGATCGGCTGATCGTAGGGCCGTGGACCGAGGACGATGTGAAGCTCCTATTTTGGCTGGGTCGGGCCGGGGCTGTCATGTCGCCCAACCAGTCATGGGAGGTATGTCGAGCCGATCTAGCTTCACAAACCGAGATTCGGCCGTGGCTGACCGTTTTTATGAACCCTCTTCTCTAGATCGTCCTCGAAGGTCTCGACTGCATGGCCTCGATTGCTAGAGAACATGACCTGAAGTGCGCTAGGATAGACCAGATTCGGAACCTCCTCTCACGGGTTGTCAGGTTGTTCGAGATGTTCAAGATCTGGGCCAGGGTTCCGATCAATATCTTCCTGGACTATGTAAAAGATAACGATCTCGGCTGGCTGCTTGAAGTTTTGGTATTGCGGACTCGAATTGGAGAGGTCCTGGCCGCTAGAAGAGATTGCTGAATGGTCACATACCTAGCAGCCATTCTAGCCTTGCTAACCACTGAGCACGCCTTGAGCTATGTCTGCGGTAGCCAGGGCTACCCGGCGAAAGGAGCGGCAGGTCAAGCAAAGGTCGAGTTAAGATCTGGACCATGGAAGCGGAATCCCAAATTGGAGCCAAGAAAATGGCAAACGGCACAGACTTATGAGATCTGGGGATGGAGCTAATGGCTTGGACCTGAGAATCGAAAGACAATGCCCGGCACAAGGGCTCACCTCACCCCTCCGTAAAGCTCCGATTCGACTCCATTTTCACCAGCAGGCACTACTAGGAAGTGGCGGGTGTCACCATGATCTTGAGGGAGGCCCGGCTGTCTTATCACCATTCCGTGGAGGCCGAGTCCCGGTTCGGTGCCGATTCCCCCTCGGACGGACGGGAGCTCCGACCCGACCCGGCGTTATCTGCAGGTGGCCATCATGGGGGAAGGCTGGGTATCTCCCTAATCTGAAGAGGCACGGTTGGAAATCGGCGTGCTTAAAGACACGAGGGCGATAAGACGGCGAGCAGATTCCGCGCCTTGCGTCAGTGAGCTCTGCGGTCGACGCAAGTAATTTGCGTGTCGGCTGCAGGTATCGGGCCGCGCCGAAAGATATACAACGACCCTGACTCTATACGTTCGTATTAGTAGGCTGCATCCACCGGCGTAGGGTCCTGTAGGACAGGGCTGTCGAAAGTTGTTTCTCTCAAACACATGCTCTCCCGGCTTCTCCTCGTCTGCCTCGCCCAGCTGAACGCCGTCCGAGATGCTGCCTCGTTACAACAGCAGCCTGAGAAACATTATCGCCTTCGCAACGGGCGGCACCATCGCGGGCTCGGCGGCCTCCAAGACGCAAACGACAGGCTACTACCAGCCAGGCGTGCTAGGCGTCGACGAGCTAATCTCGGCCGCGCCCGAGCTCTACAACGTGTTCAACGTCTGGGGCGTGCAGGTAGCCAATGTGGACTCGACCAGCATCGCGCCCGAGCTGTGGCTCAAACTGGCGCGGCTGGTGCAGGGTGCCGTGGTGACCCACATCACTGACACGCTCGAGGAGACGGTCATCTTCCTGGACCTGACGGTGCCGTCCGACAAGCCCGTTGTAGTGGTGGGGGCCATGTCGGCCTGCGTCCGCCATCGCCGCCGACGGGCCCATAAACTCGCTCGAGGCAGTGTCTCTGGCCGCTGCCCTCACGGGCTAGGACCGCGGCGCGATGGTCGTGCTCGACGACCGCATCGCCAGCGCATTTACGTCGCCAAGCCGCACGCCGAACGCCCTTGACGCCTTTGCAGCCCGCGAACAGGGAAACCTCGGGTTTTTTGTCGACGCGAGAACGCCCGAGGGGCTGGAGGTGCTGGCGGACCTGGCGCGTGAGAAGGGTACTCGCGTGGTGGCGTCGCGCAGGGCCACGGCCGGGTTCCTCCGCCGGGACGGCGCGGGTAGCGTGTACGGCACCCAGGATCTGAACCCGCAGAATGCCCGCGTGATGCTGCAGCTCGCGCTCGGCGTGGGCTATTCGTCGGAGCAGCTCGCCGCGCTTTTTGCGTTTGACCCCTGAGGGGAGGGGAAAGTAGAATTGTGAGTTCCGCGAGGGCGATGGGCTCATACATCGAATCGGTGTCTGGGAATTTGAAGCTATGAGAACTAGGACACGCCTCGTGCATATGACATGCCTCGTGTGATGTTGTCAAACTTTCTTGGGCATGCTTGAATTCCATATATGCATCCTAGGCTTCTGGCCATGAGAGGTGCGTGGGTTGCCAACTTGCATGCGTTATCCAAAATAAGAAGTATCCAACCCGAACCTGGTAAGACGGGTTACAAACAGTATGTACATATAACAAGCACATAGTCCAAAATACCAACTCATCTACAAATCCCCGAGCTCCCGCAGAGACCATTCCTTCCACCCGGGCTTCTCACCCGGCAAGCGGATGGCCTCCCATTCGGCGCGCTTGACCCTGCTGTACTCATCGACTGGAATCCAGCCGATATAGGCACGGTCGCCGAAGCCGCCGATCCAATAAACCTTGGTCACAACAAGACGGACGAATTCGGACTCGTGGATGCGGTTGCCCGGGAGCCAGTACTTTGCGTCAGGGTGGGTACCGACATAGCAGGCCGTCACATCAGCCACCTTTGAGGGCTCAATCTTTTCAAGGTAGCCCAGGAGCGAAAAGCGCGGCAGGTTGGCTCCCGAGTAGGGCTGCGGGTCGGGCCGGCAGTCGGCAGCCTGCTGCTGCCGCCGTCGCGACAGCCCGAGCAGTGAGCGCAGGGAGTCCTCCAGAGCCGAAAGCCAGGACGGCGAGGAGGAGTCCGCCGAGCGGATCCGGCGACTCGGCGGGTAAGGCGGGACCCAGGCCAGGCTGACGCTGATGTTGGAACCGCCGCGGACGTTCCGGAACGAGGTGCCGATGTGGAGCTCCAGGACGGTCGGATTCCCGCCGCTGTCGTCCTCGCAGTCGGCGATGTAGTCCGTCAGCCCGACGGGGGCGCCTCCCAGGCCGCCGTCCTTGTCGCTGGGGAAGACGGTCGAGAAGGTGGCGAAGGGCGTCAGGGCCAGGATGCGACGCGCCATGACGGCCGACTCGTACGACGTCGGGATCTTGAAGCCCAAGCTGGCTGCAGTCGCCGGGCCCGGGTTTGAGAAGAGGAACTCCGGCACGGGCGCGGGCGACATGGGCGCGGTCGCGGCCATGGCCGCAGCTACCGGGCTGGCAGCGAGGAGGATACTGGATGCCTTCATTTTTGGGCCTAAATTCCTCGTTTCTCTGCCGAGTGGCTAAAAGAATTGAGCCACTTCTGCTTGGACAGACAAACACGAAAGACTGCACGAAGGGATGTAGAGCAGACTTCTGACAAAACGCGAACAAAGGGAGGAGAAAATGAGAAAAGTACGCAAGCGGTGGAGGACAGTGCCAGCTATCTATATGTCCGCGAAATGGTTATCACTGTTTAAAGCTGCACGGTGGCTAGTCAACTGTGAGTGCGGCACCAACGGGGTAGCAGCCCGACAAGCCCAGACCAGGGCGTGGAGATCATCTGAGAGGGATGGGACGACAAATGACCAGGGGTGGTGGGGTTTCTCCCGCCTCCTAGCGACCTTCCCGGCTAGGATTACATGGCGTCGTGACCGCGGTTGGGGTGGTGGATATGGATGCGTTGCGTGCTTTTGTCGACGGACTGGACCCTTCTTGATCCCCTGGTCTTTCGACATAACCTCGGTATCAGCACTCGGAGCTGGGCTCATTGGGGGTGTTCGCCGCCCTGCTCGTTCGTTTCAATGGCACCCCCGTGTAATCATGTCCGGCTTGTGGAGTGCCAAGACGTTTTATCAATCTGATAATCTATGGGCCCGTGCAGCGGCATTTATGCCTCAGGCAGATAAGGTGGGGGACTCAATCCGTCGATTGAATTCTATCGGGAAGGAGTGCGGGACACTCTGGTTGCCGAGTCAACATGGCTGTGTCCCGCATCCCGCTTTGGGCCACCATACAGCAAGGACAGCCCAACGAGACCTGAGAATTCCAGCCGCGACCGACGTCAATTTGCAGCCAGCAGAACAACAAACCCTGTTGCTGACCAGAGCTGCGGCCCTGCAGCAACACTACCGTTGTCAAGATCTGGCGTCGCATCCATCCCCGCCGCCACTTCACATGCAGCCTTGGCCCATTATCTCTTTCTGAATATTCCCAGATTCCCCCCACCCAGCGGTGTGGAGAATCCTTTTTTTCGGTCTACCGAAAGATATCGCGGCTGTCCTCTTCGTCGCTGAGATCGCGATATCTACACGCCTCACACGAGTCCCGGTCCATAACGGGTCTTTTACCGGTCAGAAGCGGGCAGCTACGCCCCGCCGTCGTCCACGATGGCGAGCTTCATTGGGAACCTGTTCCCGGCAGGAAAGCAATCCGACCCTCCGGCAACACCCAGCCGGAACAACTTCATCACTCCCGCCAGCACGCCCCAAGGCAGCCCTAGCAAAAAGACGGTGCCGCCGGGCGCCAACGAGCTTCCGAGCGCTCTCGAGCACCTCAAGCTCGTTCCTCCTCCCGCCTTCGACAGCCCGCTGAAGCTCTCGAGGCCCCAGAGCGTCGTCACCTCGGCCACTCCGCTGGCTCCCACCTGGAACAATGCCCAAGTCGTCGACGACTCGAGCGTCTTTGTCGATGACAGCGTCCTGCACAAGTCGGGCGCCTCGCCCGCCAGTCAGCTGAGGAAGCAAGGACAGGAAAATACTCCGCCGCCGCTCTCAGCTTCGCGCCATGGGAACGCAGGCGACCAGCACGGCCTCCAAAGCCATGCTGCGCTCTCCCGCCAGGAGCTGTACACGGGCGAGAAGGAGGGTCAGGGGGAGAAGGGGAGGCACAGGCCTACAACATCCGCCGCGGCCACCAAGCGCTTTAACACGTCGCGCGGCCTCACAGCCGAGGAGCTCGAGATCCTGCAGAAGCCTAACGTGAAAAGGATGGTCAATGTCACACAGCTCTGTATGTTTTGCCCTTTCTCGAACTCTGGCGTGCGGTCCTTATTTTTTTTTTAACTCACACGTCCAGACTTCCTCGACTACTACTTTGACCTCCTCACGTACGTCGGGTCTCGTCAGAGCCGGCTTGCCGCTTTCCAGTCCGAATTCCCTGCACCGCCCGAAACCGACGAAGCCACGTACGATGCCATGTGGCACAAGTACAAGGGCCGCGAACGGGCGAACCTGCGCAAGCGGCGCGTCCGGCTCCGACAGGGCGATTTCCAAATCCTGACGCAGGTTGGCCAGGGCGGCTACGGCCAGGTTTTCCTGGCGCAGAAGAAGGACACACGCGAGGTCTGCGCGCTCAAGGTCATGAGCAAGAAGCTGCTCTTCAAGCTCGACGAGGTCCGTCACGTCCTGACAGAGCGCGACATCTTGACCACGGCCAAGAGCGATTGGCTTGTGCGACTGCTATACTCGTTCCAAGACGACAAGAACATTTACCTGGCAATGGTAAGACGCCTATGCCTTGTCGACTTTTGTGCCAGGGGTTTGGCTAATCATTGGGTTTGTGCTTCTGTCCATATGTAGGAGTATGTTCCAGGGGGAGACTTCCGTACCCTCCTGAACAACACCGGCGTCCTCTCAAACCGACACGCCCGCTTCTACATCGCCGAGATGTTCTGTTCGGTGGATGCGCTCCACCAGCTGGGCTACATCCACCGTGACTTGAAGCCCGAGAACTTCCTGGTAGACTCGACGGGCCACGTAAAGCTGACAGACTTCGGACTGGCGGCGGGCGTGCTAGCGCCAGCGAAGATCGAGTCGATGCGGCTCCGGCTGGAGAAGGCGTCGGAGACACCGGTGCCGTTTGGGAAGCCAATGGATCAGCGGACTCTTGCCGAGCGGCGGGAGGGCTACCGGACAATGCGAGAGAAGGACACCAACTACGCCAAATCAATCGTGGGGTCCCCCGACTACATGGCGCCCGAGGTGCTGCGGGGCGAGGAGTACGATTTTACGGTGGACTACTGGAGCTTGGGGTGCATGCTGTTCGAGGCGCTTACGGGCTTCCCGCCGTTCGCGGGCGCCACGGCCGAGGAGACGTGGCGCAACCTCAAGCACTGGAAGGACGTGCTGAAGCGGCCGGTGTGGGAGGACCCCAACTACTTCCTGAGCAACCGGACGTGGAACTTCATAACGACATGCATCAACTCACGGTCGCGGAGGTTCGCCAACATTCGCGACATCTACGCACACCAATACTTCGCAGAGGTGGACTGGGAGACGCTGCGAGAGACCAAGGCGCCGTTCGTGCCGGAGCTGGACTCGGAAACGGACGCGGGATACTTTGACGACTTCACCAACGAGGCCGACATGGCCAAGTACAAGGAGGTGCACGAGAAGCAGCAGGCGCTCGAGACCATGGCGGAGCGAGAAGACGAGATGAGCAAGGCACTCTTTGTCGGCTTCACGTTCCGTCACCGCAAGCCGCAGGGCGAGGACGGCGGCAGCCCGCGGAAGGCCCTGACGGCGGACACATTTGGTACGATGCTGTAGGGACAGCAGGGCTGCCAAGACTACAGCGTTCTATACGGCGACGGAGAGGAGACGATCCACCACGCTTCCTGTTCAGGGCAGCATGCCGGCGACAGCAGCATCGTCAGCGATGCCAGCAGTCGGGTGGACGCCTCGCTGTACGAGCGATTCTACGAGCGACGGTGGTACGGAGCTCGCTTCTCCCGTGACCAACACAAGACGGAGAGGTCGACGTACCTGGACCTGTTGAAGCGATGATTGGGCTTAGGGGTAGCGAGCGTGCATGCGTTCTGCAGCTGCCCAAAATATGTCGTGTGTGGTTGGCTGATTCTTGTGGACGGTACGGGATGTACAGCCCCAGGAGTCCGGTTCGGGACTCGGACTTTTGATGAAGTGGCGGTCGATATCGAGACGACGACAACAACGACGCGTCTCGCTTCTTTTGCACCTTTACGTTGGGTGTCATGTTTTCTTCTATTCACGCCCACTTTCCCCTTTCTGATTATCATGACGCATTTCTCCTTAGTCAGCCGGTTTATGTACGAGGGATGTCGATGTGGTGTCTTGTATGGTTTTGTTCTGGCTCTTGGGTTATTTTATGTTTTTGTCCATGACGGAGTTTTGTTTTGTGTGGGGGAAAGGAACAACGGATTGCGTCTGGTATAAGAAACGAAAACGTGGGTGCACTGACGGGGAGGGACCCCTTGGTTTCTCCGTCCTGTGTTGAGATTAATGTGGGGGAAAAAAAAGGGAAAAGGGACGGCGACGGCTGGGGAGTTGCTGAACATTGATAGAGTTGGGCAACTAGAAGGCAGTGTTCATCTGGTCTGAGCCTGGTATCTTTTTTTTCTCTGTTGCTGCTTGCTATCTTTCCGTGTCGGCGTGAAATCACCTTAACGCCGATGCCGCACCGGCGGACATGCTGTGGAAGGATCACGGCGGGCCAGCCAGCTGGCAGTTTTGTGGCTGAGTAGGAAATGCAATGCAATGCAGTGTTGTGTTTCCTTATCGAGCACGCCTTGCCCTGTTGCTGTCGGCCAAGGGTCACACGGCACCCCCAAGGAAGAAAAAAGTCGTCGTCATCCAAAAAGATACAGCTGGCATTCAGCGTCGGTGGTCGGCGGTTGGCATCATCCGATATTCCGATATCCCTTAAAC
>PYSS01000191.1:0-44556 GCA_003049465.1 Magnaporthiopsis rhizophila
CCCGGATAGGCATCGAGATCGGAGACAGGGGTCACGGCCCAGGACCAGACGCCGACCCAACCCAACCAACATTCTGCCTCAGCTTCTGCAGGTGCCGACCACTCACTTGCCCAGGAGGCGTCCCAATCTCCACTCCCACACTCCTCCTGGGCATTTTCCTTCCTGATTGGGAACCCCATGCATTGCCCGCTTTAATATCGGCCATGTTTCCGGTCAGAGAAGGGGGTGTGCAAGCTGTCCGATCGCCGGCACCCACTCTCGCATTCCCTTTTCATTTCGTATTCTACACGGATCGGCGGCATCACCAGGCACTCCAGTACATGGGTAGGCACGAGGCCCGAAATAAAACGTGCACCACGCTCCTAGCATAAAACACCTGCGAATCTCCTTAAACGAAAGAGATAAGAAATAGGAAAAGAGGTGTGAATGCCTTGCACGTAGTAGTACTCATAAATATGATTTTAACAGCAAATTTAAAGCTGCGTGTCGTCAAAGTTAGGTGCAGCAGGTGGTGCAGAGGTGCACGTTTTATTTTGGGCCTCGTGGTAGGTCGGCCAAACGCCCAGAAAAGCAACCTTCGCAAAATCCTTCTTGATGTCGTGGAACCTGGCAACGCCATAGGATGGCGGTGTGTGTGTGCAGCCTCGTTTTGGAAATGAGGGATGGAAGATGCCGTGCTGCCTAAATCTAGTGATGGGTAGGAGAGACCAAAGCACACCCACGCCCATACTGTTCTACCCAATGGTTGCCCAACGTGATGGAGTACAAGATCTATTTGCGGACTCGGCGGGGGATAGAAAACAAGGTGAGACCGGTGAGCAAAATGTGGCTGTCATGTCATTCTCCGATCAGAGTGGGTGACAGACAGCACCTTCGTGTCACGGGATTGCCCCCGACCAGGGCCCCCAGATCTGGGTACCGTATCCGTCCCAACCTTTCCAGCCTGGCCAAGACGAGACGGTATGTACCGTAAACTAGCGGGGCGAAGGACAGGAGATGCATGAGAGACACGAAAAGCCGAAAAAGGAAACCGCGCGTCGTCCGCCAAGCCCCGGTGCAAAAAAGCCCTCCGCCACGTCCGGACGTCGGCGGCAGGCAAGAAGAGACTTGCGATGGACAAGAATACACGATAGCGGCGTCCGTGGTTTCGCAGCCCCGAGCCCCGAAAAAAGAAAAATAGAAAAGATAAAAATAAAACCCTGCTCGTCTTCTCGCCTCCATTGCTAGACTTGGAAGCCGACGGGCGAGGAAACACTGCACCTAGAACGCGTCCACCATTCCCGTATCCCTTCCCTTAGCGGCGGCCTAGATGGTCCGCCAAGGTGTGGTCCTCAGCTCGACAAGTTCATCACTTTTTTTGCAACACAACAGGAGCCGAGTCCGCCACGACCAGGGATGCAGGGCCAATGATAAGTCTTGGTACCCATAGTTGTCAGGCTGAGATATGGGGCCGAAATGCCACTAGTTCCGCCGTGAAACCTCGCTCCTGGGTCTCGGCGCGCCGTTACTTGATAGTGAAGGCCTATCCCTGTGTCATAGATGACAATCATGTAGGCCTCTCCTGCCCTCTCCATCACAGTCCGTCCGCCCAAGTCGAGGTACCTCTGGGTACAAACAAGCTGACCGCTCAAGCTCCGTCATCGAACATCGTCCATGCGCCTCTACCTGCAGGTGGCAAACTCGAAAGTGGAGAAGTCCCTTCCCGGCTTTCCAGGGGCGGCTGGGACGGCAAAGGACAAAGAAGCAAAGGGGCTAATACTTGGAAGGGCCGCCGGCCTGAGACCGTGTTGCTTCCTTCCTCCTCATCTTCTCAGTCACCCGCTTCAGCGCCTGCTTGGCCCGGTCGTCCTCGAAGTTTGCGAGGTCGTAATAGGCCGGAGCGATATCCTGGAACATTGGCACACGACTTAGCTCTGCACAAGACCAGAGAGGGGAATGAGATGCAGGGGTAAGGGGATCGAGGTGCATTCTGAAGGGAAAGCAAGAACAAGGAGAGTGCGGAAAATGACTCACCAGAAGCCATTCAGGTCGGATCCCGGTCACTGTCCGGATGTACTGCTTGGACGTGAGCACAAACTCGTGGTACAGGACCCAGTCGTACTCAGTGGTCAGGACGGTGCTGGGGTGCAACATCACGATCTGGTTGTCCTTGATAGTGTGGTATATCTTGCCGTTGGACGACTCGCGCAGCGCCACCTGCATGAAGAAGCCCGCAACCAGGCACTTGCGGATGTTGGTGTAGTAGCTCTTGTCCGAGAAGGGCGTGCTGACGAGGTCGAGATCCTGGCGCTCCATGATGCCCTTGAGCTGCGCCCGCACGTTGTCGGCGCTGCTCAGGTGCCGGAACGAGAGGAAGTGCTCGTGGCACCACTTCTTCATGTCGGTGCCCTTGGCCATCTCGCCCTTGAAGGCGTGGTACGCGTTGAGCAGCGTCAGGTGGTCGCCCTCTGCATGCTTGAAGTGCTCCTTCATCTCGTCTGCCCTCTTGCGATTGTTGGCCGGCCTCATGAACACCTGCGGCACCGACAGCAGTGACGTAATGGAGAGCATCTCGTTGGAGCAGTAGAACTCTGGCGAAGATATCAGCATGACGGCCAGCGCAGGATCCAGCGGGTACTCGGAGGCCATATTGCCGAGCGGCGTCAGGTCCCCATCGTCGTTCAGACATGCCAGGTAGTTCAGCTCCTCCAGCGCCCTCATCATGGTTTCGGGCGCCGGCGGGTCCATGAAGTCGAAATGGACCAGGTCGTCCACGCCGAGCTTTTTCAGCTCCAGGATCGTATTACTAAGGTTCGACCGCAGGATCTCGGGGTAGGTCTGCTCGATAAGCTCCTTCTTAAAGGCCGCCTCCGTGTAGAGCCTGAAGCACTTTCCTGGCCGTGTACGGCCAGCACGACCGGCTCGCTGCTGCGCGGAGGCCTTCGAGATGGGGGTGACGAGCAACGACTCGACACGGCTGCGCGCGTTGTAGATCTTTTGTTTACTGAAACCAGGGTCCACCACATAGACGATGCCGTCGATGGTCAAACTGGTTTCCGCAATGTTTGTCGCCACGATGCACTTGCGCCCGGGCCTTCCGCCCTTCCGGAGCGGCGGCGGAGCTGGATCGAAAATCTTCTGCTGCTGCTGCGGAGGGAGCGTTCCGTAGAGAGGGTAGACCGTCATTGGGCCGCAGTCAGCGTCCCTGATCAGCTCGTCCACCTCTAGGCGCACCTTGCGACAAACATCCTCGATCTCTTCCTCGCCAGTCAGGAACAGTAAGATATCGCCCTCAGCCTCGGTCGCGTGGATCTGCAGGACGGTCCGTACTGACGCCTCGATGTAGTCTCGCTCGGCCTCGGCCGTGTAGAAGATCTCGACGGGGTGCGTCCGGCCGGGCACGGCCAGAATGGGCGCATCGAAAAAGTACCTCTGGAACTTGGCGGCGTCGAGGGTGGCCGACATGATGATGATCTTGATGTCGCTGCGCCGCTGCGATAGCTGCTTCAACAGGGCCATCAGAATATCGGTCGCGAGCGTCCTCTCGTGGGCTTCATCGATGATGATGCAGCTGTAGCGGGACATGTCCGGGTCGTGGATGGTCTCGCGGAGCAGCTGACCGTCGGTCATGTATTTCAGGATGGTGTTGGGGCCCGTCTTGTTCTCGAAGCGGATGGCGTAGCCGACCTCCTGGCCGAGCTCGACGTCCAGCTCGTCTGCGACACGCTGCGCGACCGACATGGCAGCGACTCGCCGGGGCTGCGTGCATGCCACCATCTTCTTGTTGAGCTGGGGCAGCTCGTCGTACAGCACATACTGCGGGATCTGCGTCGTCTTTCCCGAACCAGTCTCGCCGACGAACACCATGATCTGCGTGCTGTGGTAGACATCGAGGAACTCCTGTCGGTGTTGGTGGACGGGCAGGTTGCGGCGCGTCTTGAGGATCTTGAAGTAGTTGGAGCTGTGGGAGCCACCCGTGAAGATGTTGCTGTCGCCGGATTCGAGCTTCTCAGCCTGATCCGCTGTCGTCGCGTGGCGCTTTAGGCCGGCAACGAGGGAAGCGGGCGAGTTGGCCGAGACCCAGCCATCGCAGTCTTCTTCGTACATGTGCGCCAGATAGGGGTTGTAGCCGTCGGTCTTGGATCGCGGCGGAGAGTCGGAGCCCTTGAAGCGCTTCTGGGTGGGGGACTCCGGAGATTCGTCGTCGCTGGGACGCTTGGATCGCTTCGAAACACCCGAGGTGTTCTTGTCGGCCATTGCGAGAGCAGGCGCCAGGAGCAGCGGCAGCGCGGGAATAAAAGAAGGGGTTTCCGGATCAAATATTTCTGTCGCACAGGCGGGCCAACGTTCCGTCTTCTTGGCTGCGAGGCTCGCAGACAAACACGGCACAAAGCAAAAACTTTTGACCGCCCAGGAAGGCAGCCAATCAGACGCGCGGTAGATAAGATATGCCAGGGTCCGGTCGGTTGGGAGTCATGCGCCCGGCAGTTTAGCTGCGACTGAGTCAGCCCTTCAAACACGCAAATGACTGCCATCGGCTGGCGACATGCATTGCTGCAGCCTCCCTCGTCGCCATTGTTGTTTGAATGTGACCTCGGCGCTGGCTCATCACCGGGTTGGCATTCCAGACGGCAGCGAGAAGCCGTCACCTTGGCCTCATATTCAATAGAGAGAGGCGCGGCTCCAAGGTCAAAAGCCAAGTGTATATCTTTATATATCGACTACACTTTCTGTAAGAGGTACCAATGTCCATCCGGGTAGCGCGATGGTGATTGGGAGCAATTGGTCGCGGGGCGGGTCCCGTCTCTAGAAATCCGCAGAGGTGGAGGGGAAGGGAAAAAATAAGATACTAATAAAAAAAAAAACCACACCCCGCCTCGTGAAGAGCACAAGGTTGAGCTTTGCTGCCACTGACAGGAGCCTCCAAGTTTGCTCTTGCCGATAATCCATCACCGTCCCAAGCCGGGCCTTCGGATTATCCCGCCTTCCCACTCTCCAAAGCAGCACCGCTCTTCCAACGCCTGCGTTGGGCGAGGGGCCTTCCTTTTCATTCGCAGCCTGACCAAGCCCGAGAGCCTGACTCCGCCCAAGTACCCTTGTCGTTCGGACCTGCCCAGCTGGGCTTAAGCCCTGTGTGTCACTGCAACAGCGCATCGTCAGGCTTCCGCAGCAGCCGGTTCCTGGACCGCAGCTCTGAGCGAGCCCACACAAGATGTCGTCACCCGGCGAGATGAACCCCGAGTCTGAGGAGTTTCAGCAACACGTCTCCCGGCCCAGCTTCGTCATCGGTCAACACGACTCCAGCAGATGGGATGTTCTCTCAGAAAAGCAGCACTCGCATGTCGTGTCGTGCGGTGTAAGTATCCTGCTTCTCTTCTGCGTGGGAAGGGCAAGGGTATGAGGGTGCGCTGACAGACTGACCCCACCTAGTTCAACTTCACCACAGCGCCCATCACCAACCGCCATTTCCATCGCCGTGTCGTGGATCTGTACCACTCCCACCTGAAGGAGGTCCAGGAGCATGGCCTGAGCGAAGCCGAGAAGGCGAACCCCTCGCTTCCGGGGCCCATTCTGCCCACACTGACCAATACGGACACTTCCCTGTTCCCGAGCCCGTATCCCGGTGCTTTGGTGGCATACTCCAGTCCCTGGATCGACCTATGCGCTGAGCATCCAGTGGTTGCGAGCTTGTCGCGGCAAGCCCTCAACCTCGAGGTCGCCTACGCCAACTTCTGCGGCGCTCGCAGCGTCATTGTCCCTGGGCCCAGAAATGACGCCGATGCCAGGGGCATTGCCCAATATGCCCGGGCCATCCAGGAGGCCTTCATCGTCGGCGTGAGGGTCAACTTGATCATCCACTTGCCCATGTATCGAGAGCCGGGTCTCGAGGAAAAGGAGGACCTGCTTTCCACCACTTTGAAAGGAACTCCTAGCAATCCGCTGTCAAGCGAAGCCGCCGAGATAGATCTTTTTGGTGTCTGGGGTACTTGGCACACCATCAGGACCATGAACGAGTACAACGCCAGGCTATTTGTTGGTACGGGCACCTCTTAGTACCTTGACTGCCATCAAATTACGGCCTCATATGCCATAGCGTCAGGCCCAAGTCAGCTAACCTATGGCTCATAGCTCTCAGGATTCCACGCAGGCTCCCTGACCAGGACGTCCAGACGCGGTGGTTTTCTGAGCCATTGCATTATCTGACCTTCGGCCCAACAACCTTTCAGGAGAACAGGACAGGCAACCCCTCGTTCGGCAAGCACCACCAACACATGATCAACATGTACATGCGACTGAAAAACTACCCCTGGATGATCCTCTATGATGTCGGCCCAAGTACAGAAGAGCTTGCGAATCTTGAAGCTGCCGAGTTTCCCAGTCTTGCGGAAGCACACAGTGGCATGAGCAGCGGCGCATCCAGGCCAGGACGCAATCCCCAGGTCGCATATCTACAACATCTGGAGCGCCAGCAGCCCCCGTATTCAGCCCTGGAGACGCCCGCGCTGGTCAGCTTCCAGGACTGGCTGCAATCACCGCTGCAGCCGCTGTCGGACAACCTCGAGTCGTCGACGTACGAGATGTTCGAGGGCGACCCTGTCAAGTATGATCAATACGAGAAGGCCATCACCGAGGCCATGGCCGAGTGGAAGATGCTCCTCAAGCCGACCTCGTCCAGCAGCGGCGCGCTCGTTGTCGCGGTCGCGGGCGCCGGGCGCGGGCCTCTCGTCACACGCGTGCTGCGTGCCAGCGCCACCACGGGCTTCCCCGTGCAGCTGTGGGCGGTCGAGAAGAACCAGAACGCGTACGTGTACCTGCTGCGTCAGAACGAGCGTGAGTGGGACGGCCGCGTGCACGTCGTGAAAACGGACATGCGCGAGTGGGACGGCCCCGTGCTGCCCGGAGGCGGCGCAGCAGCGCCAGCGGCCGTTGACATACTCGTCACGGAGCTCCTGGGCTCGTTCGGCGACAACGAGCTCTCGCCCGAGTGTCTGGACGGCATCCAGCGCCACCTGGCGCGCCCGCACGGCATCTCCATCCCGCACTCGTACACGGCGCACCTGTCGCCGGCCGCGCACCCGCGCATCCACGCCGACCTGGCCGGCCGCCACGCCACGGGCTCGGCGGGGGGGCCCGACGCGCACGTCTTCGAGACGCCCTGGGTCGTGCGGCTCTTCGCCATGGACTTCGTCGCCGCCAAGGGCGTGCCGGGGAGGCCGAGGATCCAGCAGGCCTGGGAGTTTGTCCACCCGGTGCGCCTGCCCTTCGCCGAGCGTTGGGCGGCCCAGCACGGCCCCCACAGGAGGGTCGACCGCGCCGGCGGCGGCAGCATGAACCTCGCCGCGGGGCTCAACGAACACAACGCACGCCACTGCCACCTCACGTTCGTATGCGCGCGCAGGGGCGTGGTCCACGGCCTGGCGGGATACTTTGAGTCGACGCTGTACGCGTCGCAGCTGCCCGGCATGGAGAAGGACCTGGTCGAGATCAGCATCCACCCAGAGCGCATCGACCAAAAGAGCAAGGACATGATCTCATGGTTCCCTATCTTCTTTCCTCTCAGGGTCTGTCTGTCTGTCGTCTGTCTTGTTTTGGCGTTGTCATGCTGATACCGGCATTATCATACTGATACCATCTGTTCTCGCTGTGCAGCAACCGCTTTACGTCCCCGAGGACGCCGAGCTCGAGGTCAGCATGTGGCGGCAGACGGACGATACCAAGGTGTGGTACGAGTGGATGGTCGAGGCCTTCATCTGTGTCGGCCCCACGCAGCGTCTCAAGGTAGGCGCCTCGGAGATGCATAGCAGCCGCAAAGTCGCCTGCTTGATGTGAAGGGATGGGTTAGAGTGTGGGCAAATGGGAAAGGAAAAGTTTGGAGTTTGGCCATTGGTTTATTCGGCTGGTCGTGGTAAAGAGGGGAATTTTATGAAGTATATGCCCATTTTCCCCTGATGTGCTCCTTATTTCCATATCCCAACCAAGCTCCTGGCTTTTCCCATGAGGGAAAATAACATTCAAGTTCCCACAAGAAAAAAAGCCGTCTACCCGTTGCCCCCGTTCAATTTTGGGTATTCGCTTTTATAGATTGACTGCTTTCTTCCCCGGACAGGGAAAGAGGGCTGCTCTCGAGCCCATTTCCCCTGGTGAATTCCGCCAGCAAAGCGGCGCCTTGTTGCCAGGAAATGCCTCCGCTCGTCATCAAAAAAGGCGTTATGGCACCGGATGGCCCATTCCGCTGCGGGGTTGCGTTGATGCGATATATATCCGTAATGCCGAGTCGGACTAGGCTATTGGGGTCCTAGGTTTGTTCTTGCGGTACTCGGCCCCCCTGGTCGTTCACACAAAACCAGCAATTTGTAACTCCTCAAACTCTGGTGATGTGCTATATAGATATGCCTGGAACCCAAATCCGAGTCTGTACTGTCTTTGGAACCGGAGATGAGAAGATTAGAAAAGCTCACTCTTCTTGGCCACTTGTGGAGTTAGGACGAGACGGCGGCACTCACATCGGCTAAGGCGTTTCATGTCTGCTTGGGGCACACCCGGAGAGACATGTATTAACAGCCGGCGGATTTCCCCAGGGGTGTTGTAGGTGCGGTCGCCGACGCGGTAACCACGGATCGTGGGACCAGAAGGTCGCTGGTCCCACGCTAGGTAGCATGGCGTTTCCGCGCGGTCATTCTGGATTATATATAAAGTGACAGCGAGTTGATATATAGATAGGCGAAGGGGATGAGGCTGTCGGCGTCTCAACTCCGAGACCAGGGAGTCACCGAAGAAGTGAAGGAAGTTTTGCTGGCTTGGAATCTTGTAGAACGGACAGAGAATCACGGACAGAGAAATGTGGCTTTTATAGCCAAAAAGCGACCGAGATCGGACTTGAGAATTTCCATGTAAAGACGGGCATCAACGCATTTGCATACAGACGGCAAACGGTCAGTCATTCCAGCAGATTCAACCAGAGCAGTACACGTAGTCATCCGTCACAGCTGTTTGTAAAACTCAAGCAGCTTCCTCGCGCCCACTTCCCACTCGACGTCGTTTTGGAGGTGGTGGCCCGCTCCCGGGACGACGCAGAACCTCACGCCCTGGCCAGCGTCGTCGACACCGCCCTCGCCGGCCAGCGGCACCACCTCCTCGGAGTCACGCCCAACCTCGATCTTCTTGGCATTGGCTTGGTCAGCAAACTCGGCGCGGTAGGTAGCCGCGAGGTGACGCATCACTGGCGGAGTCATCAGCTTGTCCCCTTCACCGCTCATGACCAAGATCCTCTGACCGCTGCGTATGCCGCTCCCGCTGCCGTCACTACTGCTCGCCCAACCCCAGAGACGGCAGAGCAAACGGGCCGGATCGACGAAGCGCCGCATCATGCTGAGGGGCCAGAGGAAGCTCTCGTAGGCGCTCGTGCGCGCCTGGAACCGGAGCACGTAGTCGTCGTCCACCTCGTCGCTGAAGAAGACGCGTTTCGTCAGGGCAGGGTGGGATAGCGCCGAGTTGGGGTGCCAGCCGTGGAGCAGCATCCTGATACCAAACAGCGGGTCGACACGCCACCAGTTGACGTAGACGCCCAAGCTCCCAAAACCTGGCACGGCACCCAGCAGCGCCAGGCCGCATATACGGGGTGGGCGGAGCTTGGTAAGCCAGGGAGCCTGCAGGATGTACTGCGAGAGGCCGCCGCCGCTGGAGTGGCCAACCAGGACCACCTCTAGGGCAGCGGCGTCCACGGAGGCGTCGTGAAACTGGATGGCACGCAGGGCCGCGACGACGTCGTTGGCGAGGTCCAGTCGCCTGGTGCCATACACCATGCGCAGGTAGCTGGGGTGCCAGGACTCGCCGTGGCCGCGGAGCGAGACGGCATAGCAGGGGATGCCGCGGGCGGAAAGGTACTGCATATACTCGAGCCAGACCCAGGCGCTGCCCATGCCACCGTGCACGAAGAGGATGGGTTTGGACGATGGGGACGGTTTGTTGCCGTCGGTGACTGGCGCGGCGTATAGCATTTCAAGGTCACCTGAAGATGTCTTGGTGAAGAAACGCTCCACGCCGTCTGGGAGAGGAGGTGGAGGGGACGTTGGGCGCGTCCAGCGCAGCCACTTGTACGTTAGGTGGAGGTTGAACATAGTTGAGTGAGGGGAAATGTGTGATGCTACTGTTATGGGTAGAGTTGCTGTTGCTCGAGTCTAGGGATCAGGAGAGTTGAGGGAGAGAGAGGGGAAAATGGCACAGCTTTTATAGGGTTGCTCCTTTTAGTATTTACCCTAGGGATTGGAGATACATAAATGAGCCAGAGTCATAGACGCTGGTCTTAGTCCCAGCCGGCCTTGGTCTCGTGCGCCGCGCCATGTTTGCTTTCGATGGCTTAGATGCTGAGACTCCTAAAAATTATCGGGAGCTGAGCTGCGTTCCGATCTGGCGCGGGAATTTTAGGGTGCGTTGGCCGGCGCAGCGTTTTTGTTCTAGCGATTCGCCCCATTTCGGAGGCCCCGAGAGGCCATGAATGACTGAGAATGAATTTCGTCGAGGCTGAGGCTTTCGAAAGCCGACCGTCGTGATATGGATGACATCAAATATCGTTCTGGATCAATTGATCTGGGGAGATCCAATTGATTCGATCAGATCGGTGCATAAAGTCTCCGGGATATTTGGAATTTGGCAACGGCGAGAGCACAGCCCTACAGCACCCATTCAGCGCTGCAACACCCCTGGAGATCGATCTCAACGCTCAATGGAGAGGCACGCCCCACTTTAGACTCCAGTCCCCATCGCTGGGAATGCGCCTGGCAAATTGAGCCATATGCTACCAGAGCCATCTCACGATGAAGACGATAGACGGAATCCGATGCTGCCTCACCAAAGACCCCTTTGGTTCTTTCGAGCCGCCGCCAAGGGCTTTTCGCGATCGTGGAGTAGTCGTTGGAGGCTATCCTTCCCCAGGATGAATACCGAAACCCTCACCGACCAGGGAGGGGTGCGGATTGCCATCGAAGGCTGCGTATGTTTTTTTTTTCTTCTCACCCATGCCACTCACGCTACCTAGACCTAGAGCTCACACTGAACAAACCCCCAGGGCCATGGCACGCTCAACGCCATCTACACCGGCGTCGAGCGCGCCAGCAAGGAGCGCGGCTGGGGCGGCGCTGTCGACCTGGTCATCATCTGCGGCGACTTCCAGGCGGCGCGCAACGCCGCCGACCTCAACGCCATGTCGGTGCCCGCCAAGTACCGCGCCATGGGCGACTATCACGAGTACTACGCCGGCACCCGGGTCGCCCCCTACCTGACCGTCTTCATCGGCGGCAACCACGAAGCCTCATCGCACCTGCGCGAGCTGTTCCACGGCGGCTGGGTCGCCCCCAACATCTACTACCTGGGCGCCGCCTCGGTCATGCGCCTGGGCCCGCTGCGCATCGCCTCCTTGTCTGGCATCTTCAAGCACCACGACTACAACCGCCCCCACAACGAGCGTCTACCCTTTAACGCCCGCGATATGAAGAGCATATACCACGTGCGCGAAATCGACGTGCGCCGCCTGCTGCTGCTGCGCTCGCAGGTCGACGTCGGCATCAGCCACGACTGGCCGCGCGCCATCGAGCGGCACGGAGACGCCGACCAGCTGTTCCGCTGCAAGCCCTTCTTCAAGAGGGAGTCGCTCGACGGCACCCTGGGGAGCGCGGCCGCGACCTACGTCATGGACCGTCTCAGGCCTGGCTACTGGTTCTCTGCGCACATGCACTGCAAGTTCTCTGCCGTCAGGCAATACGCTGACGGCGAGGGCCGCGGTGCGGTGCCTGAGGCTGCTGATGAGCCTACCGCTGCTGTCGACACCTCGGTGTCCAAAGCTGAACCATCCGAGAACCCTGACGAAATCGACCTGGACATGGACGACGCCGACGACGACGCGCAAGGAGGTGCCGAGACGAAAGACGCCAAGCCCGTCGAGGTCGAGCAGGAGGAGACCCCGACACCCAACCAGGCAGAAGAAAATACCAAGCCAGAACAGCACGCCTCGGAGATATCCGACGACCTCCGCGCCCTCCTCCCTGCATCCTTCCGCCAGCCGCCCCCAGCGACCGAGGTACCCGGACCCGGACCTGCGACGGGAGGAGGCAGGCGACCTCCGCCCGGCCAGCCGGTGCCGCGGGGCATCACCAACCAGACGGTCCGCTTCCTCGCGCTGGACAAGTGCCTTCCCGGCCGCGGCTTCCTGCAGCTGTGCGAGATCCCCCCGCTCGACCCGTCCCAGGCGGCCGCATACCCTCCCCTCTCCTCATCCTCTGCTATCACCACCGCAGCTACACCCACCAGCAAAGTCTACCCACCAAGATACAAGCTCGAGTACGACCCGGAGTGGCTGGCCATCACGCGCGCCCTTCACAAAGACCTGGCCGTCGGCCTCGGCGACCCGTCCGTGCCCCACGTTCCCGCCGACATGGGCGAGGCGCACTACGCGCCCCTGATCGACGCCGAGCGCGCCTGGGTCGACGAGCACGTGGTGGCCAAGGGCAAGCTCGAGGTACCCCACAACTTTGCCCACACGGCGCCGCCCCACGTCCCCGGCCAGCCCGAGACCGTGGCTGGACAGCCGGACGAGTACACGAACCCACAGACGGCTGCGTTTTGCGAGCTGATTGGCGTAGCGAACCTGTGGGATGCGAGCGAGGAGGAGAGGATGGAGAGGAAGGCTAATCCGCCGCCCGAGATATCGTGGGTGAGCCATGGTGGTGGGAGGGCCGGCGGCGGCGGCGGCCGTTGGGGTCGAGGGAGAGGTGGTAGTGGTGGGAGAGGTGGTGGGAGAGGTGGGCGAGGAGGCAGAGGCGGGCGGTGGAGGCAGGGGCGGACGAGGCCGGTGGCACTGAATTCGTGGGACCTCTTCAACCTCTGAGCAAGTTCATGATGCTATGTAAGCCTGAACAAGGCCCGAGCTCTACAGTGGGAATTCACAAATGCGAAGGGCAAAAAAGCTGTTCTCATTCAGATGCGGCGCGACATACAACAGTCCAAATTCTACAACGATATGTATCCCCGCCTAAAAAGCTAGACCACCGCAAAGGTGAGCGGCCCAGCAGAGTGTGGGGGATGCAAGTAATCTTCCATCTGTATTAGACGAACAACTCATAGACACGAGGTCTAGTTGAACGCATATGCTGAGATGGTGAGTGTCACGAGTTCAAACGGAAATCCGTGCTGTCAGGGGCGAGGGAACAAATAAGACCACCCCAACTGGGGGTGTCGGCTTGCTGTTGCACGATTACAATCGGTCCATGGCTGCCTGTCTATATCTGGTGCGGTATTGCTCAACCCCGGAACTCCTGCTGGGCAGCCGAGTGGACTAGCCCATGAATAAAAGAAAATATCGCCAACGCCTGTCATAACATCGTGAAGAAACGCCTGGACAGATAGCTGGCCCGTCTCCATTAGGTCTCTACCCAGCTGTCAGCATGATGACGACGTGAAGACGAAGGGCTCAGGGGTGCAGCCCGAGGTAGTCAGCCGCCATCAAGATCTCGAGGCAGAGCTCTGTGGGAACGTCCATGTCCGGGACATCTTGATCGTTCTGGAACCGGTACCAGTAGTGGAAGTATTCGACCACCTTGCTCAGGACCACCCCGCTGCAATCGAGATGTCAGTCGACATCATCAAACGAGGGATGGCAGCCTGGCCGGTCCACAGGCGAGTGACAAAAAGCAGAGATGAAGGGATGGGAGAGGAGGTAAAGGGTAGTCAGATCAAGTGTAGTTACAACTCCATCAAGGCCCGTCATGCCGAGGCATGCGTTCCTCGTCAGGTAGTAGCAAAAAACATTTTCATCATCCAGGGATTGATTGATTCCCGGTTGCCCGGCGGAGATGCGGAGGGGGTTGCGGCGCAAAAAGTCAAAGCGGAAGAACAGGGACAGGGCGACCCCCAGAACCATGGGCTGCTCGTGACTGGCTGATCCGGGCACAGGCAGGCAAGGGAAGAAGAACAAACACACCTCAGCTCTTCGAGCAGGCACCGGGCAGCGATGGACTCTTTGTATTGGCTCTGGGGGTTTACCATGGTCTTAATGGTAGGGCTGGCCATAGCAGCCTCCCTGAGCACGACGAACTCGAATCCATCGCTCGAGATCAGCGTGATGTACTTGCTGGGGGTTCTAGTGGTGCCACCTTCGACATCCATCGTTGTACGCTTGTATGGCGGCGAATGTCGGGTGTGTGACGGAGTAGAGGCGACGACGAAGGGGATGCTTCTGTGAGCTGAAGATCTTTCCACATTGAGGGTGCTGATGATTTTTTTTCTTTTCTTTTTTTTGTTTGTTCCTGTCGAAGGATGAAGTCGAGAAAAGAAAAAAAAAAAAAAAAAAAAAGCCAGGAAATTGAAGGAGCCTGCGGATGGAAAAGGTTTGCAGCAGCCTTACCCTTGCAAGCAAGGGACAGGCTCACCGAGCACGTGCCAGATCCCAAAGTGCGGGCGGGGCCGATGCTGCCCGAGCGCAGGCGCGTTGTTCGTGACTGGACGACTGGCTGGCGGGGCAGGGGTGGGTTTCCTCGCTCAGCCACCTAACAAGCGTGTTGATTGGGAGCCCCACCCTTTGCATCATCCGCACCCGTGGTTCGTGGTTGCCGTGCCGACTGTTGACAAAACGCTGCCACCTGCGTCGACAGGCCCAGAACCTGCATCTGCACTGCAGCTCCTCACCTTTTTGCGCCTCGCCGTTCCGCATCAAATCTCGCGGCGCCCCGTCTTCCACTTCTTTCTTCTTCCCCGACTAAAGGAAACAACATTTACCATTTGAACCAAGCAGCTTCATTCCGCCGCGCCCATCTTATTTGTTCGTTTTCGTCCCGGCTGGAGGCCTGCGGGACATTCATCCGTACACCGCCGTTATCGTTTCTGCCAATCTCCAGGAAGCGCCGGTTGCTGTTTGCTTGTCACGTCTGGACGGCGATCGCTTTTTTTCTCCTTCCTTCCACCATCCACACCTTACCTACCTAGTTGCTTCCTTGCTCTTGTTTGCACAGAGAGGAACCCTACAGTCAAGCCAGCCAGCCCACACCGCACAACGAAAAGCCGCGCGGGCCATGGCGTCCTCATATCAATACCGCAACTCCTACTACAACAACAACAACCACAGCAGCGACAACCACCGCCAGCCGTCCCAGGAAAAGTACGAGCCGTCGATGCAGCGGAGGTCCACCATTGAGCGACGAGAGAACCGCGGGACCCGGTCGAGCGATGGCACCGTCAGCACAATGATGAGCTCGTCAACCGGTAGAGAGTCGTCGGCGACCCACATGACCGAGGCTCCTGCCTACTCCAAGAAGATCGTCGTCGTCGGCGACGGCGGTTGCGGCAAAACCTGCCTGCTGATCAGCTACAGCCAAGGCTACTTTCCAGAGGTAGGCGGATGATGGATCTTTTCCTTTTTGTCGGGCAAAAAAGCTGACGCCGGTCCTCACAGAAATACGTCCCCACCGTTTTCGAAAACTACATCACCTATCCGACACACAACCCCAGTGGCAAGACGGTTGAGCTTGCCCTGTGGGATACTGCCGGTCAAGAGGAGTACGACCGCCTGAGGCCGCTCTCGTACCCCGAGACCGATTTGATTTTCGTCTGCTTCGCCATCGACTGCCCCAACTCACTAGAGAATGTTATGGACAAGGTTTGTTTTCCTCCCGAGTCTTGGTCGCCTCACCCACCGCGGCAGAAATCGACTAACGAGCAACAATTCAAAGTGGTACCCCGAGGTCCTGCATTTCTGCCCCTACACACCGCTCATCCTGGTCGGCCTCAAGTCGGACCTGCGCTTCCGCAAAACCTGCATCGACATGCTCAAGGCCCAAGGTCTGACTCCCGTGACGGCCGAGCAAGGGCAAGCCGTGGCGCGCAAGATGAACGCTCAGTACATGGAATGCAGCAGCAAGGAGATGCGCGGCGTCGACGAGATCTTCGAGCTCGCCATCGAAACTGTCGTCTCCAGTGACCGCAAGGTCCTCGAGGCCCAGGCCGCGTCCGGTGGCGGCAGCGGCAGCGGTGCCACTTACTCCTCCGGTGGCAGCCACCTGCCTGGGTTTGGTGTGCCCAAGAGGAAGAAGCGAAAGTGCAACTTCTTGTGAGGGGCTTGAAGTGGAACACCAGTGCTTACTGCCTGTTACTGCCAGCCTCGAAGAAAAAAAAATACCTATTTTTTTTTATCGCCAAGTGGTGTTTTTTGTTTGCTATATCCTTGTTTCTTCCACCATCCGACTTTTCCCTCTGCATTCACCACACAGCACCCTACCTTCCCACAATGGCGAATGAAGAATCATGGAGGCGGTCCCGCGAAGGGCGAGTTGGATGAGGGTGCGCTGCACCACCTGGAGGGGAGGGAGGAGTATGAGGGAGAAGACAACCTAATGAACGACCTACTACTGCACGATTCGGGACGACTTTTTGTTTCTACTTGTCTCTGTTTATTTGCCCCTTTGTTTGTTTACTATTCCTCGTTTGCCTTCGCTTCGTTTTCCCGCAGGAAAGGGATATCTTGGAGATTTCGGCTGGGATGGTGGAATCGTGGCATACCACTACCCCAATGCCCCTACTCTCAAAGTACGTTGTCACCGCTAGCGCGGGCGACGTTTTATTGAACCTGTTCTTTTTTCTGTTGCCTTTTTGCCTGCTTCCCACGGCCGACGACCTTGTGTGGTCATATGAGACGAGATATTGAGGATGCTAGGAAAACGTTGCAAGGCCGTTTGAAGAAACGAAGACTAAGAGGAGGATGGAGGATGATGTGGCGGGTGCGTGGGATCTACCACCGCATCGAAACGGAATCCATTGTAAGGCGCAAACGGTCATCGCAGAAGGGATGGTGAGAGGTCTGTCTGGTATCGTTATGACCTAGTCACCACCCCCATTCCTCGATTTTTTTTCATGCTTGACGAAAGCTTCCCTGGCGGCGATGGGTTATGGCGACTCCCTGTCTTCTCCCTCTCTCCCCTCCCCTCTCCTCCCAACCCAATAACCCGTGTTGTTTTGCAAAAGGACATCTTAAGTCATTAGCACGGAGTGTATGTCCTTCCTCTTTTATTTTGTATCATTGCAAATCACTCTTGTTTGATTTTTCTTTTTCCGCCAGATATCTTTTCTTTTGTAGCATGGATTTCCCAGCTCATCGGGGAATGGGATGGGTAGGACACATAAACAAAGTCATATCGTTTTATTCAAAAAGCAAAGCACGCCGTTTTTTTTTTTTTTTTTTTTTTCACTCTGCTTTCTTGTGCCTGTTCGTGATATAAGGCGTCGGGGTATCATTGATTCAGTGATCAGAAGCGCATGTAGATAGATAGGCACCTAGGTAAATAAGCAGGAGTCGGTGTATGGACGATTTGGTTCACCTCTTGGCATCATCACCGCCCTTTGCTCGACCGCTGTCGTCATCAACGTCACCGCCGCTCCCCGCGCCGACCTCGCCTTCGCCCTCGCCCTCGCCCTCGCCCTCGTCGGGCTCGTCCTTGGCCATGACGTTTTCGAACTGCGACCAGAGCGCCTCGACCGACGAGAACTCGTTGCCGACCTTTTGGGAATTGGGGGGGTTGTTTACAATCAGCGATTAATGGATCCACAGCCGAAACAAAACGGAAAAGAGACTGCTGCCGAGAGAGAAAGAGACGCGCTCGTACCGTGATGACGGCCTCGAGCGACCGGTTCAGCTTGTTGATGTTGGCCAGGACGTGCTCGAAGCTCTGCGCGTGTCCGTGTCCGTGTCAGTCCTCTGGTGGGTGTCGGGGTTGGTACGTTAAAGAGGGGGAAACGCACCATGGCGATCTCGCCAATGAGCGCCTCGCGCTGCTGCTCAAAGGCCGACTTGTCGCTCGCGCCGCCTGCTGCGGAGAGTGGGCGGCTCAGCGACATTTTTTGATACGCTGCCGTCTCGCTCTGCTTGTGTTGTTGGGCTCGTCGTCGCGGGCCTAGCGATGCTGGCTGCTACAGTTGCGAACGCACCCTGTGGTCGCGGTGGTGCAGGGTGGTCTCGGTGGACCCCACAGTGTGTCGACGTCACCAGCCTGCCACAGTTATAAAACGGCAGACGCACGCTCTCATTATAACCCCCGACTTCCAGCAATCATAGGTTTTGCTCTTGCGGCAGGAAGAGCAAAGTTTCAAATGAGCACAGAACATATAGAGAGCAAGATACTTAAGTACTCAATTTCAATCATCCACGTAACGGCTGCAAATTCCAGACCACGGCAAGATATGTAATATACAGTTTGGGAATCACCTAGGCCGACCCTGCGTTTCCTCCAAAAAGTTCGACATTTTCAGTCCGTCTGGCTCCGGCCAGACGCAAATTCGTGCCCCTTTCACTCGGGCAGCCGTGCAAGCACGACATCGTTCCTCCCCCACCCCCATCGCCTTGTGTGACACCGCTTAGAACAGAGCGCCGCCGAGACGGATGGCGACCGACTTGTTTTGCGTGTAGTTGGCAAGGGCGGCCTCGCCGAGCTCGCGGCCGATACCCGACTCCTTGAAGCCCTATACAGCATTACTGGATTAGCATCGTGATCACAGCCAAGATTTATAATTGGGAGTGGTAACTTACACCAAACGGCAGCTGGTGGTGCACTGTAACAATTGGAACACCTGGTTAGCCAATACCACCCCGACCACGCATCCCACCAAACCATAAACTTACGCATGTTGTAGCAGTTGACCCAGACGGTGCCCGCCTTGAGCGAGTTGCTGACGCGGATGGCCGTGTTGAGGTCCTTGGTGTGCACAGCGGCGGCCAGGCCATAGTTCGAGTCGTTGCCCATCTGGATGACCTCCTCTTCCGTCTTGAACTTTGCGATGGCGCAGACGGGACCGAAGATCTCCTCCTGCATGATCTTCATGTCAGGGCGCACGTTGGTGAAGATGGTGGGCTGGATGAAGTAGCCCTTGTCGCCGTGGCGTTCGCCGCCCGTCTCGACCGTGGCGCCCTCGTCCTTGCCGGCCTTGATGTACTCCATGATGCGGTCGTACTGCAGCTGGCTGACCTGGGGGCCCTGGAAGGTGTCGTCCTTGAACGGGTCGCCGACCGCGTTCTTCTGGGCCCGGGCCTTGAAGGCGGCCACGAACTTGTCGTAGACGCCCTCCTGCACGTACACGCGCGACCCCGCGCAGCAGCACTGGCCGTGGTTGTAGTAGATGCCAAAGTTGACCCAGCTGACGGCCTGCTCGATGTCGGCGTCGTTAAACACGATGTTGGGCGACTTGCCGCCGAGTTCCAGCGTCACCTTCTTGAGGTTGGACGACGCGGCCGCCTTCATGATGGTGCGGCCGACGATGGTCGAGCCCGTGAAGGCGACCTTGTCGATGTCCATGTGCGACGAGATGGCGGCGCCGGCAATCTTGCCGAAGCCCGAGATCACGTTGAGCACGCCAGGGGGGAAGCCGGCCTCCTTGACGAACTGTGCCATGACCAGGGCCGAGAGCGGGGTTTGCTCGGCAGTCTTGATGACAACAGTGTTGCCTGTGGCCAGGGCGGGCCCGATCTTCCAGGCGAACATGAGGAGGGGGAAGTTCCATGGGATGATCTGGCCGCAAACGCCGATCTGCATGCGAAGAAACGTGCTCTGTCAGTCCAGACTCAATATCCGGCATGTGAGTCCCCTATCTCGACTTACAGGCTCTTGCCTGGTGTAGTGGAACATATCAGGGGCGATGTCGATGGTCTTGCCCTCGATCTTGTCGGCCCAGCCGCCGTAGTACCTCAGGCAGCCGACGACGGCGCCGACGTCGCCCTTGGCCATGGCGAAGGCCTTGCCATTGTCGAGTGATTCGACGGCGGCGAGCAGGTCCAGGTTCTTCTCGACAAGGTCGGCGAGCTTAGTCAACAGGATACCACGCTGTTGCGGGGTGGTCTGCTTCCAGACGCCATCGAAGGCATTGCGAGCGGCCTTGACGGCTATGTCGACATCCTTCTCGGTGGCCTCGTGAACGGAGCAAATGACCTCCTCAGTGGTGGGGTTTATGACCTCGAACGTCTTCTTGTCGACGCCCTCAACCCACTCGTTGTTGATGAACCTAGATGTGTAAAAAGGTTAGACTGTGGGCACCTCGGCTAGGGACGGTTCAATACGGCGACACGACGCAGGCGGCACCTACAGGCCGGTCGGCTGCCTGAAGGCGCCGGTGGCAGGAGTCTTGAGCTCCGTGAATAGGTTCGCCATCCTGTAGCCTCTGGAGATGTATGTGTTTTGGGTTGGTCGTCCTGACGATTGCTTTGACAGGATGGATGGGTTGAGGAGGTGCGGGAGGATTTAGAAGTGAGCGGACAAGAAGAGGAGCGCCAGAGGAAACGAGAGAAGGAAGGCCAGCTGGTTTCTTATAAACAAAGCGGGGTTTGAAAGGACGGTACAACGCGGGCATCGCAGGACCCGATGCAAGGGTGGGCATCCACGACAGCCAGCCCACACCATATGGGTCATCTCGACCCGGCCTTCCTAGGGGAGGAGGAGGTGGCAGCGACCACCTGCGGCAATGCTTGGAAGGCGGGTCGCACATGGCCAGCCTCGGGATCCCAGGTGGAGGCAACTATTCAAGTTGGTGCCCCCACCATTTCTGGACCGACTCTGGGCGCCGCGTGTTCAGCCGAGAGCCAGACCCAGATGGGATGAATATGAACCGGCCGGCGTCCACATCACAGCTCCACGCCGAGCCCACTATTGCTCTCCCGGATTCCGACATGGCATTCCGAGTTGGCATTCCGAGGTGGCTGACGCTGGCCACAACTTGCCTCCTGTTGCTGTTTGAAGGCGTTGCCTCAGAGAAATTCACGCTGCTGCATCTCGTGCTGGGCCGTTTCGCTCCTTCCCCGCACTGGTCAACGATATCAATATCCACCATGACGACAGGTCGTACAACCGCGCGCCCTGATTGGGCAACCCCTCCAAAAATGGTGCACACCAATGGATATGCGCCGTGCCGACCCCGCTGTCTCCCGCCCCAGCAGAAATGCCCGTGTCCCTAAGCCATCCCGTTGGCCCCAGAGCGACGTGACGGATAATTCCCATCTCGCCCAATGAATATCCCAAGGTTCAGTCCAGATCGATCCGGTTTACCGGATGACGCCCGAACCTCCCGCTAGCCCTTGGCGCATCCGATATGGGGTTCTTTTCTCCGTGAACTTTATGGACCAACTCCTGGACAAAAGGAGCTGCGCATGGCGCGACGGAATTCACAAAGTGATAGCACAGGACGACCGTCGTGGAGGGAACCTGACACAATGCTACCATCCTTCCGGCGAGCATTACCCCGCATTGTCACCGCAGTGCATTATTTAGCACGGCGAAGGGCCCTAAACTCCACAGGTATTTGGCGAGGAAATGCCATGGAGGTGGAATTAAGGGGAGATCATTTTGCCTCGAGGTAGCAGGTACTTGCGCGGGTTAAAAGCACCCGCGTTGAGTCGGCCCTCCGGGGATCATCCAGGGTCACCTACTTAAGAGCAGCCTTTTGTCAGCAACACCATTTGGTTGGGTCCAAGTTGTCCCGGCCAAAGGGTCTTCCTGGGTGCCCCGCGCAGCTCCAACGCCTCGGCCTAAAAGCTTGCGAGACTAGAACGATCGCAGCTGCTCCATTGCGAGCATGGATACCCCCCAAAGCGTCGGTTCGTCATTCCAGTCGCATTGACTCGGGCCGCCGGAAGGCTTCCATTCCACCGAATCCTAGTGGAGAGCAGGCAGACATGCAGCTGATGGCCTCACGACACCAGCTGCAAGACCTTTTCTTTTTGAACCCCACATTCTGAAGCTCTTCCTCGCAAACGGCGAGACCGACAGCAGGCCGCATTTGGACAAGCAAAACCCATATCCCTGTCAATGCAGACGAAGCTTCTTGGGCTGGCGCATCCGTCAGAGGCCTTGCAGACTGGATGCTGGGCGATCGAACGGAGCGGGAAAAACGGATGCAGCGCAGGCGGGACCTGTCTGGCTTGGCGTCTTGTTTGTGGTCCGTTTCTCCCATCTGCCGATCTCGGCCTGCCCTGTTGCGAATGCTTCCACTCCTGCGGCTCTTGTTATTGCCTGAAAGTCCAGGCACGTACAGTATGCCACTGGCGGTTGCAACCGCAAGCGAAAATAAGGTGAAGTTGGTGAAGTGATATCATCCAAGGCTTGAAATCGAAATAAACTCTCCGACGCAGTAGCCCCAGCCACAATTCCGGACGGTGCAGCCACGCACGCCACTTTTCGCATCTCCAAGTAACATTCGAAAGACGACAACCACCAGTCGCGACCAGCTCTCTTGATCGGCTTTTGCTTGCTGGATTGAACTCTTGTAGAATATCTCGGTATATGCAGACAGATGCGCTGCTGTTGCTTCTTTTCGCATCTGCGAGGGAAAAGCAAAAGAGAAGAATAAAAAACTCAATATTGAATTTCCAAGGCTGAAAAATTTGTGCCGCCACGAGTTGTGTATCATGTTGCTGGGGCAAGAAATAAGGGCAGCCTCGGCCGCCTTCTCCGCAATTTTTTTCTCGACAAGTGCCTAGCCTCGGGATTGACATCGCGCCTCGCAGCCACGCCGCCCTCAGCGCTCGAATCCGATCGAAACGACTGCAATCCCATGATAGCAACAGCGCTGAATACACACACCCCCTCAGCGGCACAGCAATGGCAGAGTCCGCGCTGAGCGCCGCGGCGACGGCCCCCGACACCGCCGCTCCGGAGCCCTCAGTCGGTATGCTGGATCCCCGCGCCAGCCTTTCAGGGGCAGCCTCGCGCCTGCCCTGTCGGCCTCGTCTGCGGAGGGACCAGAAATGCTAATGGGCGCGCTCTCCAGCCAGCAATGTGGTCAAGACAGAACCACCTTCACCTCCTGCCGTCGGCGCTGCCGCTCCTGCCGCTCCTGCCTCTCTTCCTGCCGCAGCGCCTGTCTCGGTCCCTACTGCAGCGCCAGCGGCCCCTGCCGCCGTGCCTGCTGTGGCAACGACAACGGCGGAGTCAACGCCAGCGCCAACAACGGTCTCAGCGCCAGCGCCAGCTCCAGTCCCGACACAAGGGGCCGCGCCGGCCACAGTGCCGCCGATATCGACCCCGATCCCTACACCAACACAAGCACCAGCCGCTCCGCTCCTACCAGTCTCGACACCGGCGTCTGCACCAATATCGGCACCCGCTCCGGCACCCGCTTCCGTTGCCGTTCCTGCCTATATACACACACCAACCCCGGTCCCGGCAACAGCTCCGGCGCCCGCGCTCGATGACATGTCCTTTAACCTCGCGGACAGCATTCTCAACGCCCTCAAGCGGCCTAGGAGCCCCGAGCCTGGAGATGTCGCCGGTGGGGATGAGAAGAGGCCGAGGACCGACGCGGCTCCGCCGGCGCCCGACGCGAACCCGTTCGATATCGGTGCCCTCCTCGAGTCGGCTCTCGGAAACCTTGACGAGCACCTCAACGACCTCCTCCCACCGATGCCCGACCTAAACGCCAAGCCTGTTGCACAAGCGCCGCCCGTCTCTGCGCCACCCCTTGCGAACGTGCCCGCGGTGACGGCCCTACCTAATGCCGTGGTTGGCCTCGCGCCACAGATTAAGCATGAGCAGAAGAAGATGAAGTTCTTCCAGAACGCCACGTATATCGTGCGGTCTATGGGGCTGCCGCTCCTCGGGACTCTGGTGAGTCGCCGACGTCTAGACACTCAGACTCAGGTCTCTGTGTAGTCGATCCTTCTGCTAACCGCAACTTCCCGCGCGATCTAGGCGGTGCAAGTACTCCTTGCGCTCTCCGAGAAGCCACGCGCCGAGACGGTCGCGGCGATCCGCAGCTCCAACTCGGAGATCGGCAAGGCCTACAAGGCCCTGAGCGCGACTTTCAAGCAGGCGCGCAGGATGTTTTCCGAAACGTCTTCCATCCTCCACCCGGACGAGCTCGAGATCAAGGAGTCGGGAGACCTTGAGACCATCCAGATGGCCAACATGGCGACCATCTGCTCGACAATCTTCGAGTCCGACGACGCGTCGCTGGCTGAGGCGCACGATGCCTTCCTGCGCACCTTCGTGCCAGAATACGGGCCTCTTAGCGACGATCTGATAAAGCTGTTCCTGAGTCTCAAAACCCAGGCGTTTCTGCGCGCGTGCCCGGAAAACGTCGAGGAGGAGCGCATGAGGGAAATACTCGCGGGCTTCTTTCCCACCGATGCCGAGGCGCCCCTGAAGCAGCTGCACCCGGACCTGCCACTGACCCAGACAGAAAAGGTCTTTGTGAGCGCTTCGACGAAAAGAGGCGAGCGCTTTGGCAACGAGATCAGAGACGCTATGAAGAGGAGTATGTGCCAGTAGGCTGAGCGCTGGTCTGCGTGTCGTCCCTAGTTGCCTTGGCCCTAATCGCGTGCTAACGTTGCTGGACTGCCAGGAATGCTTTCTATAGAGTACCCAAGCGACGGCTTCTTGGATGAGATGAACAAGTACCTGAGGGACAATCACGATATTGTCCTGCGCTATGCGGAGAGCCAAGGCATCGAAATCCCGCTCGACGAGGAGCAGATGACGGACCTGCCGATGGACGGCGCGTTGGAACTTGATCTGGCTGCACTGCAGGCCTCGGTCAAGGCAGATACGAGAGGGATCGGCGACCTGACGGCGCCAGAGTTGGCCTCATCCCTGTCCGAGAGCCTTGGTCTTGGTAAGCTCATCCAAGATTCGCTCGAGAAGGAGAAGCCGCCGGAGACGGAGCCCAAGGGACTTGCGTCTCTGATAGCCGAGAAGCTTGGCGCCGGCGCCGGCGCTTCTCCATATCACCAGGGCGGCATGCAAAATTCGTACATGCAGTACCAGAACTCGGCATATCCAGCAGGCTATCAGCAAAACGCGGCCCCGGCGACGTCGGGCGGCCATACGGTCGATCTGCCGCCTCACCAAAGCTCACCAACAACTGTCCTGTACGAGCGGGCACGCCAAGCCGCCGTGGCCAAGTCCACAGCACACGCGCGCAGGGAGGGTCTGCACAGCACTCGCCGCCCTTGGACGCCAGAGGAAGAGCGGGCCCTGATGACGGGTCTTGATATGGTCAAAGGCCCTCACTGGAGCCAGATCCTCCAGCTGTTTGGTTCCAACGGCACAATCAATGATATACTCAAGGACCGCACCCAGGTTCAGCTCAAGGACAAGGCGCGCAACCTCAAGCTCTTCTTCCTCAAGACCAACTCGGAGATGCCCTACTATCTGCAGTGCGTCACAGGCGAGCTCAAGACGCGTGCTCCAAGCCAGGCCGCGCGTAAGGAGGCGGAGGAAAAGGCACGCCTTAACTCGGAGGAGGAGAACGCGAGGATCCAGGGAATCATGACCCTGGCCGGCGGACTTCAAAACAATAACGCGGCCAACAACAACACCAACAACAACGGCAACGGCAACGGCAACGGCAACAATGGCAACGGGAACAAGGGGGCGAGCCCTGTGCCTAGTGCGCCAGCCTACTCTCCACTCACACCTGGTGGGTCTGTGTATGGCGGCGCCGGGGCCAGGACGGGCAGTCCATCGACGCCAGTTCACACGCCCGTCATGGCGCCGGCCAAGGTGGCAATACCACCAGCAACATCGGCGGCGCCGATGACGCATGCTGCCGTCGCACCGACCCCGCTGGCTCTCAATGGGACTGTTGCTCGACCTGCCGGAAGCGCACCTTCTGCTATGACGCCGTCTCCTCATGGGCACTCAAGCCCAGCGAGCGCCACGGCATCTGTGCACCACCAGATACATACCCAGCAGGCGCAGCAGCGTCTTGCACAGAGCAATGTGCAACATCAGCAAACTATGCAAAAACAGCAGCAGCAGCCGCCGCAACAACAACAACAACCACCCCAACAACAACAACAACAACAACAACAACAACAACAGCAGCACTATGCTACTCCCCAAAGAACCCAACAGGCTTACCCCCAGTCGCGGCCGCCTCAACAGCTTCAACAAACCCAGGGGCAGCGGCCGCCGTCGCAGGCGCACGTGGGCGTGCAACAGTGGGCTACCCCTCAGCCACAGCCAACCCCGACTATGCCGCCGGCCGTGTATCAGGTCCAGCAAGCCCAGCAGGGCCGACTGCCGCCGGGGCATCCCCAGTACCAGACACAGTCACAGGCGCGACAGCAGATTGCTCAACAGCAGCAACGGACCGCGACGCCACCGATACAGGCGCAGCAGACTCAGGCGGCGAAGCCTCCGATGCCTGTGGGTGGGCAGCAGCAACCCCAACAATCGCTGACTCTGCCTCCATCGCTCAAGCCACAGATACAGCAGCCGCAGAGCCTCCAGCAGGCACGATACCCGCCACACACGCAGCCTATTCAGCAGCAAGCCCAACATCCGCAGGTCCAGCAGCAACCTGTTCAGCAGCCTGCTCAGCAACCTCAAGCCCGACAAGCGCCAGTCCAGCAGCAACCCCAGCAGGCGCAAGCCCAACAGCAAAACCTGCAGCAACCGCGACCGCAACAGCCGGTTCAAGCCCAGCAGCCACAGGTGCAGACGCAGCCACAACCACAGCAGCCAGCGCTGGTAGCAGAAATCACACACCACGGTCTGCCCACCAGCCCAACTGGGGATCTGGACCTGTCAGAAACAAACTCGGATGCCGCGCTCTTGCGTACGTTGCAGGCCGCCATCTCTGGTGTTTCCAGCTGAGTGTCGTCATTAACCTAGGCATTGCTGGCGTTGGGGCATGGTGTTTTTGGGCTTCATTTCTTTTTTATGCCATCTGGTTTTAGGTTCGTACTCGACCATTTCCTCTGCTGAGAAATCTCAACCGCGATCGGCAAGTTGGTCTGCATAAGCGGTTTGCTCGCATTCTCCCTGACTGTTGCTTATATACACCGTACGTGACACTCTTTAGCGCAAAGTCTTTTAGCTATTGTGGCACGGGATGCGCCCCGGCCGTGGGCAAGTAAAAACCTGTTTTTGGTCTACGGGCTTTGTCACATGAGTCCCCTTGACTTTTCTCTGCGTGTATTCCGGAACCGTGTGCGTGGAGATGAGATCGCGGAGGTGCTGAAACCCGTGGCAGTGCGGCAAACAAACGGTGCACCCTTTCACAGACCCATGTTGTGCTTGGTGCCACAGGCAACAGCGGAGTCAGGGGAGTGGTGGGAAGGCATGACATTATACTCACACGTCCCGAAGCAGGCACCTTGTTCTGTCCTCCGCCCGCGTCCGCCCGATGCCGCCAACACCCGCTCGCTGTTGCCCTGCAGGTGGTGGACACAGCCAAGGGGCAAACATGCGCCAATGGCAGAGCACTGCAGGCTGCCCTAGGTATGCAGGTCCCATGCCTCGTCCACTTGTCCTGACAGCCGTTTAATTCTGTTTCCCCCTCCATTCAGGCAACCGTACACGGGGCTGAGGCAGCAGGAAAATGACCTGCGTGCTGCTTCGGGAGACCGAGGCATCCCGCCAGGGGATGGATCGCATGTCGAGACCGGAACAGACATCTCAGTCGGTTTTGCTGGATGCTGCGGGTGACTCCGTCTTTGGTTCATGGCTCGGTCATCGACAGGGTACCTGCCAGAGAGACATGCTGGCCCTGCTCCGTGAAAAGATATCGTCACATCGCCCAGCGCAGCTTCGTCATACCGTGAACTAGCCGGGTCAGCGGCCACATGGGAGTGTCGCACGGAGCCGCGCCCTTTTCTCCGATTGTGTACTCACAAATTATTCTTTCTTCCACTTCCAAGGCCGGCCCAGGAGACAAAGGCATACGTCCGAGTCTTTGATGCAGGCGGCCCACCATGCGACCCAGTCGCCTGGATGTTTTCCCCTTTGCCAGCGTGCCTTTCAGACCATGACTGACAGCAGGGAGGGTCACACAGGACAGTCAAGCTGGGATGATGTGTGCTCGTGGGCTCATAGGTGTGCCTTATTTTCTTTTTGCAAATTGCACAGCTCACCGAAACTTTGGGACGGGGAACATGTCCCTAGGTAATCGGCAGGGCGCGCCGGGGTGGATACACGACCGGGTGGTTATAACGACCAAGAGGAGGTGTCCACCAGTTGAGTTGTCGGAGGAGCCTGGTCAACGAACCAGACGCCGCGCCTGCCTGCCTGCCTTTGCCGCTACGATCGTTGCGCCCGAAACCAACGCGTCACGCAATCTTTTCCCACATCCAGCCCTGTCAGCCTTGAGGTAGCTGCTGGAGATTTGGACAGGAGGAGGAAGTGTCAAGTAAAAAAAAAAAAAAAAAAAAAAAAAAAAAAAAAAAAAAAAAAAAAAAAAGGGGAAAAANAAAAAAAAAAAAAAAAAAAAAAAAAAAAAAAAAAAAAAGAAGATCGGGGACAACTGAGGGACAAAACGTCAGAGGACAGAATAAAGGAGGATGCGCAATGAACCACGCAACAAAGCAAGGGAGAAAAAAAGAAGGTAAGAAAGAAACCCGAAGCGGAGGAGGCAGGGAAGGCAGCATCAGTAAACAATGTTCGGACGCTCGCCGTGCAGCAAAAAGGCAGCCGCAGGGTGCGTCAAGTGCCAGAGCTGCAACAAGAGCTTCAACGGGCGGCTGCGGTTCAACGGCCACCACCTGCGCACCAAGTTCTGCTCCAGCTGCTTCTGCCGCCACGTCGCCGGCAGCCGCGCCTGTTCGAACCCGCGCATCAGCGCCCTGCGCGCCCAGGGCTTGACCTGCGGTGGGGATCTTATTCGGGACATTCCTTGGTGTTTTGAACGTGAGTTTTTAGGCCTTGAATTATCTACTTTGCTTCGGCGGCATTGCTAACCATGTCGAGCCATGCAGACGTCACCTGCACCGACCTCGGCGCCGTCGGTGGTCACTGCCGGCGGATCGTCAAGCAGGGCAACCCGGCCAAGTTTCCTTTCTGCGACGCGCGTAAGCCTACACCTCTTCCGCCCTCTTGATCCTCCATTCAAGCACGCGCGCCCCATTAACCCCCAGAGCCCATGTACAAACAGACGGTTGCGCATCCCCCGACTGCCCGGCCCCAAAACCAGCCGACCACCCCTGCTGCCCAGACCACCGCTGCTCAACCCCCGGCTGCGCGGCACCCCGCCCGCCCCGACCGTACCGGCACTGCACAACGCACACCTGCGAGGTCGAAGACTGCACCATGTCCTGCGACGGTGTGGGGCCGCCCGGATCCGCAAGCCAACGCTGCGTCGCCCACCGCTCCTGCGCCGTCGACGGCTGCGGCCGCGTCTGCCATCGCCGCGACGACGGGCGCACGGGGATCTACTGCGGCGCCCACTACTGCCGATACCCCGGGTGCGCCGCCCCGCGGTGTGCCCTGCTTGGCGGCCCGGACTACAGAGACGACGACGACGAGGCGGCGGCTGCGGCTGCGGCGGCCGTCATGGTGCGCGTGCTGCTCCCCGCCGAGGCTGCCGTCGAGCGCGCGCTGGGCTGGGGCGCGTACTGCGAGGGACACATGTGTCGCTTTTCCGGCTGCGGAGGCGCAAGGACGGCGCCGCCCGGGATGGGAGGGATGTGGTGCGCCGCGCACGAGTGTGCGGTCGATGGGTGCAGGGAGCGGAGACGACGGGGCGGGAGCTGGTGTCTGGATCACGTGTGTGAACGGAGAGGGTGCACGAGACAGGCGGTGCTGCTTGGCGGGGAAGGGTATTGTGAACGGCATATGAGGTGTGATGTGGTGAACTGCAATGAAGATCGGTGGGCCGAGGGCGAGAAGGTTGATGAGCGGTGTGGGAGGCGTGAGTTTCTGTCCCTTTGCCCCCTTTTTTTTTTACCCCTTTACCTCTTTGTCCTCGGCAGCAACCGACTGACTGACCCCGACAGACAACTACGTCCCGTGCCGCTGGGACCGCTGCGAAAAACGCTGCATCCCCGAATCATCGCACTGCGAGGAACACGTCTGCAGCCACCGCGCCTGCGTCAACGGCCGCCTGCCCGCCGGCAGCATCTACTGCGGCGCCCACAAGTGCGCCGTCGCCGGCTGCGATGCCATCCGCCGCGACCCGGACGCCGCCGCCGCCGCCGCCGCCGCCGCCCCGCCGCCGGGCGCCCTACCGTATTGTGCCGACCACGCATGCCACGCAGCGGGTTGCGGGTTGCAGGCTGCGGGCGCTGGGAGACGGCATTGTGCGACGCACGAGTGCGCCGCTGCCGGATGCGCCAGCCTGGGAACCGTGCCTGCGCCGCCGGGACATCCGGCGCTGGGCGGCAGGGCGGCGGCGGCGGGGATGGTGCTGTGTGAGAGGCACTCGGGCGGGTACGGGTATGGAGGATGGCTGCCTGGGCCGGGGCCGTGGATGCCGGATGTTGACGGTGGAGGAGGAGGAGGAAGGGGTGGTGGTGGGTTTGGGGACTTCTTGGGTGGTATGTTTGGCGGTGGCGGGGGCGGGAGGGCGCCATGGGGTGGTGGCGGTGGTGGTGGGAGGCGGCAGAGAGGAGTTCATCTGTTTTTCGACGAGCCCGGTTTGGACGGCTTGGGCTATGGGCCTGCCAACGGGATCCAGTGAGGAAGTCAAATTGCACGTTTTTCAAGACTGAAAGACGATGTATAGTATTTAAGTAAATGGGTGACCCATAGTATGACATTTGCTTATTCGAAGCACTAGTGCATTGGTAAAGGCCACCCTTTGCATATGTTAACGGGTATCGTGGGGTTTCCCTCAGTTAGAGGAAGGCGGGGCTGGGTGCCTTTGTTTCCTTGTTGTTTTCCCTGTTTCTTTTCTTTTTTTTTTTTTTTTTCCTTTTTTTCCTTTTTTTTCTTTTTTTTAACTGGGGAAGAAAAACTGGCAGATGTCCCTTTTTTTTCTTCTTTTGGTGTATTCCTTTTCTTTGCGTGGCCGGTAGTGATATGGCTGTCACCGACAGAGATGGCAGCGTGCCGTAGGCACCGGTCAATCAATAAGACAGAAGATGGGTGATGATCCTCTCAACTCGAGTGCCGACGAGGGGAATATGTCTATCTACCTAGGCAGTAACGGGGAGGAGCCCCTGTGGGACGGCTCCCAGGCGTGCTGGTCATGTCTGGCGCGTATCAGGTAGGCACGTAAATCGATCTGATGACGAGATATCATCGGCGAATGCGTTCGTTGTGCCCAAACATTGTTAGTGTCTCATAATCACCCTTCCACTGCCACGACCTGTCCGCTTCTGTGTTCCACCGGGCCCGACGAGGGATCTACCTAGTGGAAGGGGCAGCGCGTGCCAGGCGACTGACGCCGGCGACCGACCCAGGGATCGGTGTGATCCTGGGACCTATCATCTGCGCCTCCCCCAAAGACCTCTCGATGCCCTCATCGAGACGCTGCCTTCTGTGTCTCCCTCTCTAGAATAGAGCGCATCGCATGTCTTGCCTCAATCTCTGATCCTCCGCATGTCTGTCTCCATCTCTGACGCCCAGTACTCAATGATTCTGTTGTTCCATCTCCCCATCCACCATGTCAGGCTCTAGGTCTCGTATGATGCTTTTGATGATGCATCGGAAGGTCTCCATGCTATCCTCGAGGATCTTCTCGATGATCTCGTCCAGGTTCGCCAGCTCTCTCTGTGACTGCTCCATCTCCCTCTTCATCTTGCGGAGCTCTATTAGTAGGCAAACATCTTTGTTGAAGCATCGCAAGCTCTCCACGTTATCCTCAATGATCTCACCCAGGTCTGCCGACTCTCTCTGTCGCTGTTCCATCTCCCTCTTCATCTTGCTGACGTCTACTTGTCTTTTGATATTTTTGACAAGGCGTCGGTGGCGCCACATGTTATCGTCAAAGATCTCGTCCAGGTCCGTCGTCTCTCTCTGTCGCTTGCGCCGCGGAGGCATAACGAGGAACTTCCCGTCCTGGACCTCCCGCTCGTAGAGCCCCCGTTTGTTCGCAATATGCTCCGAGTACCAGGCTGTCTTCCCGTACTGGTGGTAGTCTCTATCGAGAATGTCGCGTCATGGTAGCCATTCTGCGAGCGCGTCTGCTCCCGTCATGCAGCCGAGTCGCACCGCCAGAGTGATGCATATGAATTTGACCGCCAGATACTTGTAAAGGGCCATGGCGATATCGGAGATGAAGAATGACTCCTGTCCCAGTCTCTGACACAACGCCTTTAGTTCCCAGGGTGCTGCGTGTTTCTCTGCTCTGATGTGGCCTGCCGCTTTCTCGAGGTCGAGAAGCAATCCCCTCATCTCCTTGACGGTCGTTGGGTATCCGACTCGCTGCCACATCTTCGCTGCCCAGACCTCAACTGTCGCTCGGAGGATGACATCGTCGTCAGGGCCTTCGACCACGGTGTTGCCCTGCTCCGGGTTGAGAGACCAAAACTTGTCAAGACGTGATGGTTGGGTGTTGGAAGAGGCGAGACCCATGACGTATCCGATGCCGTACTGGCTCCGTTGTCTCGTCATGCTGTCTATCTTGTCGTTGTCCATGTAGCCATTGCCAGGTTCGCCGTTAGTGCTGTCTTTCGCCTCATCGGCGCAGTCATGCGCCTTTTTGGCAGCCTGATCCCTCTCGTCCTGTGTCTCGGCTGCTCCGGCCTTGTCGGCCCCCGGTGTCGGCCCCGGTGGCAGCTTCAGGCATTTTGTCGTTGATGAAGGTCGGCGCCTTCGCGCGTGCCTCGGCCTCCGACAGAGACATCCTGCCGACGTATTCTTCCACGGGCTTGTGCGTCGCGGAGGCGTTCTCGTGTCTCTCCTCTCTGTCGGAAAGATAAAAGTCGTTCCGCCGGCTGTTTGGACTGTTCTGGTCGTCAGGTGGCAGCCCCGTCGGGGTTCATCCGTCGCGCTGGCGATCCCGGACTTTTCCGTTGACGGAGACGAGGCTGGTTGTCGGTCGCTTGGTCAACGTTGGTCTGGTTATGAAATGTCCGGATGCAGGTTCTGGGAACGGCTCTTAAATATCGGCCGCGGGTCCAAATCGAAGTTTTCGCCACCCCTACTGAGGTCGATCTGAGGGCGACTTGACAGGATATTGGGATGACTCGGATGAGATGCCCATACGCATGTCGGGAAATAGTCGGGGAACTTGTCTGGCGGCTGCAAACCTTAAGACTGTCCCTGCCTCTCGTCTTCCTTATCACCTTTCGCCGTCCCGTCGGCGCGAGACTTGCTGGCGGTGGCGGCCTGCTCAAGGTTGTCGCGGCGAGAATATGGATTGGCGTCGAGTTTCGTCGGCGACTTATTGGGTTTGTTGGTCGTCGCGGTCGGATTTGTGGGTATTCCTTCTTTTCCGACGGGGCCTTGCCCGGAGGCTTCCTGCCGTTATAATCTCATATCAACACGGCCGCTGTCTGTGCTATGGTTTCTTCAGACTGCCATCCATTGTACTCTGGCCCGCATTCCTTGTATTTTACCAAGCACTCGGTGACGGGTCTCTTTTTGTAGCCTCTCCGGCGTTTGTTCCTCGCCGTTAAACACTCTTTCGATTTAGACCCTGCCCGGGGGTGAAGTATTCTATCGGCCCAGTTTCGGCCAGGACCCGGCGAGAGTGAAGGCATCGAAACGACCGGGTGTACCATTCAAAATGTTGGAATCGAGTTTGTAGGCCAAATCGTATATCTTTCCGGCACTGTAAAGAGACCGGCCTTTTAAAAGGAGAATTTCCGCTCTTCACTTTCTCGGAGCGTTGCAGCCCTCGTAGTCTGGACCTTCGAGGAATCCGAGCATCAGGCGCGGTCTCTATCGATCCTCCCGTGAAACCCGCCGCCCGTTCGAGGGGATAGATACACGAAAGGCACCCGCAGCAAAGCCCCCGCGAGCGTTTAAAATACAAGCAATATCAAGGAAACCCAGCACCCAGGTAAACACGCGGTCCCGCTCTCCACCTCATTCGCCGCCGCCGCGGCTCCCACCACGAGGGCTACGGCTAGGGCCAGGCCGATCACTAGACCCAGGCCGGATGCATACCAAACCACGCGTCAGCAACCTCCACAAGCGGACAAAAACAACTCGCAGCAAGCCCAAACTTACACGACTCTCGATCTCGATCTCCACATCAGCAGGATCCTCCCTCCGCCGCCGCCGGCGCTGAGCAGCAGGGGGTACCGCAACGACCACGATAGGCGGCTCCTCCGCGCCGCCGCCGCTCTCACCGGCAGGACGCGTAGCGAAAAGGCGTGGCTCGCGTCCGGTTGCGGCCCCGGCGCCGCCGCCGCCTTCTCCCGCGTCCACGTCGCCGACCCCCGCATTGCGCCGCCGGTCCTCCCTCCGCTGCTCCCGCTCCGCCTACCGCACCGCCCGCCTCGCCGCCAGCCTCTCCTCCTTGTCCCGCTTTACCCTCGCTGCGGCGTACCTCAACTGCAACACGCCCATGACGCACGCAAACACGACGAGGATGCCCAGCCCCACCAGGATGGCGATTACCCCCGGCGGCGGCGTCGCCGAGTTAAGATCGTCGGCGCGACGCAGCAGCAACGGAGGGCCGGAGGGGGTCCTCCGGGGAGGAGGTGTGTTGCCCATCGGTGCTGCTCTCCGGGGATACGGAACGGGCGGCGGACCCGAATGAGGAGGAGCAGGAGGACACGGCGGATATGGTGTCTGCAGGAACCGTTGCCGTTGCGCCGCCGTGTCCGTCGCTGTGGTGGTGCGTGTTGGTTGACCGAGTGGGCGCCGCTGGCGACTGTGCGCGTCTGTCGTGGCCCCCGCCGCTGGACAGACAGGAGGAGAAGGAGCCTATGGGCGCAGAGGATGGATGTTCTGTTGTTTCACCTCTTCCTCTCTGGCGCCGTTCTCCAGTCTCGTGGCCCTCGTCCGGAGCCAGCTCCGGGAGGGACCGGTGGTGCCGGAGAGACGGGGGATCTACGAGGGTGGCCTCTGAGGGGACGCTGCCGTATTCCTTGCGCTCGATCTGGTTGGTGTTGTTGTTGGGGGTGTGGTGATCGCCCTTCTCGACATTGGCTTCTGCGGCCTGCAGACGCTTGTCCCGGAGAACGAGGATGCCGCAGACGAGAGGGATGGCAAGCAGCACGGTTAAGAATACTATGGCGAACCAGAAGATTATGCGACCGCTGGGGTCATTTCCGCCCGTGTAAAAGATAATTGGAGTGATGGTTGTGTTGTTCATAGTAGCGGTAGCAGCGGTCGTCGTTTTGCTCTGACTACGGAGCTGCTCTTGTCAGTCCTGCTCTCTTTCCAGCCGATGGACCTGCGATGCTCTTGGACCGTCGCAGTTCACTGCACCCCTTTCTGCCACCCAAGTAGAAGCACCTTAATAGCAGAGCCTGAACCACCAGAACAGAAACAGAACAAGAAAGATTGCGGTGCCGGCAATCGCGATCCCGATGATGGCGGCGACCGACATGTGGTTTTGATACCGCGGGACAAATGATGATGGCTTTCGCAGCGTTGGTAAATATGATGGATGGATTCAGAAGAGTAGACACGGAGAGAGACTCACTGGAAATTTGGTAGGAGTCAATAGGATGTGTCAGGCTTTGATATGACCTGCTGGTGTCCCTTGCGTCAGCTTTTAACTCGACCCCTAGATTTAGATGAGCCGTCAATGTTTTCCATTGCGACAAAGAACCAACCTTTCCGGAATGAGGAACCCTTTATCAACGAAGCCTCCTCTGGAAACAAGAGACGCAGAGTCCGAAATACACAAAGGCCACGAAGACGAGAAGCACTATGCCGACAAGCACGCTGGTGATGATAATGATGATAGTCTCGACTGACATGTGCTGTTCGCCACCTAAAAACTCCGAGGCCTGGCAGGACTCTGGTGAGGTAGGAACGCTACTGCATAGGGGAGTTCCTAGTCGCGCCGGAAAAACTTGGTGTATACAAAGGCGCCGACGACCGCGAGAAGCGGTATGCCAACAACGGATGCGGCGAGTGCCAGGGTGACCTTGGCCGGCATGCGGTAGGGCCTGTCAGATGCCCGTTGAGAGCGGAGAGATGCTGGAGCGTCAAAAGTATTGCCCGGCAGTGCAGACAGGAAAGTGTTCGTGAGTAGGCGCGGGTGTGGGCCAGGAGTATATGGCTCGGCGTTGTGCTGCTTCCTCGTCAAGAGCACTGGACCGCCGACTCTGCAGCCAGGTACCTATTTATACATGACGCCGCGGCTCATTCCCTGCCAGCACGCTCCTCGCCCATTGAGTTGGGCCATCCGTCAAGCCTCCCGCCAGACCATGGGAGTCACCCGTGTTGCACGGCAGCACGTTATTTCATGGAAGACAAGGTGGGGGTGTGGCATGTGAGGCATGGAGTGCCGCTGGATTCAATGTGTTCCGTACGCAGACGAGATATTTACAGAAAAGCAAGAGATGCACGCCGAGTGATATAAAACATTGCTTCCGATGGTCCACCACGCCGTGCCTGTATTGAATGTACCCCATCTGTTTATGAAAGTTCGCGAGGGAAGCCATGCAGGAGGATGCTTCCATTCCTGTGGACGACGGAGCCGAGCCAAGCACGCTATTCCAGACAGAAGCTCCGTCACAAGGCGACGCCGATATCGTGCGACGGCGTCCGCACGAGGGACCTGCCCCTCGTCGCCTCGTCGCCCTCATCCCCGCCGTCATCCAGTCCCGGACGATCCCTTCTCAGGATCGGGAGCTTGAAGCTCGCAATGATGTCGGCCGTCGTCGGGCTCGCCACCTCCTCCAACGCCCTCGCCGCGGCTGCCCACTTTACCGCAGCCGCCGTGTTGATGGCCAGTGGCGTCGTGGTCCCTCGCCAGCCGAAGTTGGGCCGCGGCGGCATGACCCTGAGGGCCACCGGGGAGGGTGGCCGCGGCTGCGGCTGCTGCTGCTGCTCGGCCATGGGCGGGGACGGGGGTGTTGTGCTGGGCGGGGACGAGGCCGCCTTTGTAGACTCGGATGAGGCCCCATTGCTGGACGCAGAGGAGGCGGCCACATCGCCAGATGCCGGCGAGATCGCCGCGCCGGATGGAGATGATGAGACCCCCTGGCTGGGTGGACGGGCCTCCTCGTCGTAGGTGGGCTGGCGGCGACGGTGACGGCGGCGGCGCCTGCGCTGGAGGTTGAAGCAGATGGCCACGGCCAGTATTACGACCATGCTCAGGGAGAGCAGGCCGACCAGGATCAGGATGCCGGCCGTGCTGTCTGGCACGACCTGGCGTGGGAGCAGGAGGGTGAGATGGTCCCGCGGCCGGGGCTTCATCTGGAGCGAATGGTGTTGGCGGCCGTGACGGTTCTTAGGCGCAGTTGATGTGATGGGCCGGGTTCACAGCAGCCTTCGGTCTAAATGGACGGCAGGAAAAGAATGAAAGGCAGGAGGGGAAAAAGAGAACAGGCAAGAAAGTAAAAAGAACAAAGGAGGAATCCAGAAAATGGGAAAAAAGCGAGGGGACAGACAGGCCCTCCATGACGAGCATACCCTACAGCCCCAGACCAAGACGCCTCCTCCCTTGACCGAGGGGTTAAGCTTCCGCCGGTCCAGGCCATCTGCGCCCGGCGCCCGGGTCCAAAGTTTGTGCAAGCTCCGGCGGGGACGGAAGCACGCAGACCAGAAAAAAAGCGATACACCAAAAGGCCACTCAGTAGGTACATCAACAACCTCCCTTAAAAGAAGCATTTCCTCTCCTGTTTCCTCTCCTCTTTTCTTTCCTATTTTTTTTTCCTGTTTCTTTTCCTATTTTCTTTCCTATATGTTCAATCTGGCAAGGAGATTTATTTGGCCGGGGTTACTTTTTTTGGTGTATCGATTTTTTTCCGGGATACGTGGGAAGGTATCCAGTGTAAAGACCGGCCTCTTCAGCCACGCGCGCCACCAACCCGCACCGGATCCCTTCCCGTCAACACCAACACCAACACCAACGCCAGCACCAGTCCAATCCCCAACCCAAAGGCAATCCCCTCCCTCTGCGCCGCCATCCGCGCCCTAAACATGGCAAACCACATCCCCAGCGCCCCTCCTCCGGTCTCTCTACTCCTCGCAGCCTTTAGCGCCGGCAATCCATCCAAACTCCAGGCATTCTTCCTCCTCTGGTAGTCGACCCACTCGCCATCGCGTTCCTTTTTCGCCCAGGCCTCGTCCAGCGTCTTCCTCTCCTCAAACACGTCCGTCTCATCCCCTTTTCCTTTTTCTTTTCCACCTTCATCCCCAGTTCCATCCCCGGCATAAAGCGCCCGCCTGACCATGGGAACGCCATACCCGCAAGACGTCGTGACCTTCCACACGTCCAGCACCACGATGGCGCGCGGTGCTTTTGGCTTCGGGAGCCCACCCATCTCGACCAGCAGGGCGGCTAAGCGTGCTTCATCGGTCCACTCGACAACCTCGCGCGCACGGCAGTAGAGACGCAGGATCCGGGGTGCGGAACCCATGGACATGAACATGACGGTGGCGCGCCCGTTCTCGTACAGGTGCGCGAGCGTCTCGCAGCCGGAGCCTGTACGGTCGACGTAGGCGACGCGGTTGGGCGTCAGGACGGATAAGGTGGACGACGGAAGACCCTTGGGGGACAGGTTGATGTGCCGGCCGTGCGTGGGCGCGGTGGCGAGGAAGTAGACGGGTTGGCGGAGGGCCCAGGCCGTTAGATCGGGCGTGAGGGAGGGGAACTCCTTCATTGTGTTTTTGGTTTGTCTGGTGTGATAGCAGATAGCGGCAACGATGGCACGTGGCCGAGAAAAAAACTGATAGAAATAGCAAAAGATATAGGAAAAGAAATAGGAAAAGAAATCCAGAAAAAAAAAAGGAAAGGAAATGCTCTTTTTAAAAACGAAGTTTTTTATTGCTGCCCATGTACCTAATGAGTGGCCTTTTGGTGTATCGCTTTTTTTCTGATCTGTGTGGATGGGTATTTTTGAGGGGTTGGGCCGAGTTTAGGCTCTCGTGGATGATAACGAGATGATGGGTGGTGACGGCCATGGGCAGGAATTGATTACAACTGCCCAAAAGAAAAGCACCAGCTGCGTCCGAGCTCGGACATCCTACATACCCATACCCTACACACGCGTCTCTCGCCCATTGACTCACACCGCAGAACCGAACACACCGAGTGGGGCTGAGAAGCAGCAGCTCTCTTTGTATTGCAAGTCGCTCTAGCTATTCCAGAGCGAAGAAAAAAAAGTCGACAACGACGACGTTTTTGTTTTGACATGCCAGAAAAAGGTACCAACCAAAAAAAAAAAAATCTATCCTAGCGAACAAAACAAAACCCAAGGAAATCCAACATGGATGGGATAGGTACCTTATACATGACCACGACAGTGTGGTCCGAGTATACCACAAAAGAAATCCATCAACGTACAACAGACATTTCCATCAGACAGTACATGCGTTGGGAAAAAGAAACATCAAGACATGGAGGAGGCACGAAGAAAAAATACGAGCCTCGAAACACCAATCCCCGTCTATAGTGGAAAAGAAAAAGTGTAGAAGTAGAGGGCAGACATTCCCATGATCAAGTCCAGAAACAGGAAAGACAAAGAAAGATGAAAAACACCGAGTGACTAACACAGGGCAGAGAACAATGGGTGTGATGGGCAAGGGCATGGGCATTGGTACGGATGGGGAAGTGGCTGCATGGTGCATGGTGGATTACATGAGGGGCAATGAACAAACAGAACCAACACCACAAGGACAAGCGGCCTCATGACCCATCGGCCGGTGCACCTCGCACGACTTGGCACACACGCCGAGCTGGAGCCTGACTGCAGCCAAAGTCGCGAGTGGGTAAGGTGGCTCGGCAAACCTGCGCTCCCGCCAAAAAGAGCTGGGCTGTGGTGCCATTCCACCGTGTTGGGTGTGGGTGTGGGTGTGTGTGTTGGAGGCCTGGCCTGGCCAGGCAAGGCTCCAGGCAGCCAACCCAAGCGCCCCACCATACCAGGGTGCGCCATGGCGTTGGTTCGGCATCTGCCTGGCTTTTGACAGCTGCTCAATTGTTGACCGGCTGTGTTTTGGTGTCTGGCCTGGTTTGATTGGCGTCGGTTGCGGTCGCGGCCAGAAAAGCGCTCACGGTGAGGATTTTGCGGTGCCGACCTGCTTGTTGTTCAGAGAGTCGTGACGAATGGGGGGAAAAGGAGAAATGAGAATTAAGGGGTATATCATTGGCGATGGGAAAATAAAAAATCCTGGGAAAGTCGCCGTTTTGGGGAATAAAAATGGGAACCCGTATTTTTTTTTTTTTTTTTTTTGTTGCTGTGCGGTTATTTTTGCTTTTTTGCTTTTTTTTTGTTCGTTTTGACCCCTTGTCCAGTCGAGTCGCAAACGAGTCAATGCACGTCGCGAATCAGGCTCAGGGGGTTGTTGATTCAACGTATAAAAAGTCACTTTTGAGTGTTTTGTGGCAGAGGAGCAGGGTGGTAGTTGCCGTCAGAGGTGAATGCAGTGGCGTAGGTAGGGACGGCGACGCTAGGGTGGCCGCCGCGTGGAACAGCATAGGCTGTGGGCGAGGCCAGGCCCATGGTTGTTGGGATGTAGTTGCCATCGTATGCCGCCGCCGGGACGTGCACCTGAGGCCGAATCGTCGTGCTCATGCGCCGGCTTGTCGGCCGCACAGCGAGCTGCTGCGGCGGCGGTTGCGTCATTGTCTGCTGGGTTCTGCTGGGGTCGAACCGCTCTCGGAGGTGGCCGACGCCCGAGTCCATCGGGTCCCGGACATCCCGGGCATCCCTGGTGTCGCGGGGCGCAACGTCCCTGTCCCGTTCGCGGTCTTTCCTGTCTTTGGGGGACCTCTCTTTCTTCTCCCTCCGGTCGCGCTCCCGATCGCGGTCACGCTCACGCTCACGCTCACGTTCACGCTCACGTTCACGCTCACGTTCGCGCTCGCGCTCCTGGTCACGATCGCGACTCTCGCGCTCCTTATCCCTGGGCTTCTCGGCCTTGGTGGCCGACGACGTGGTCCTCTTGTGTTTGGACGACGTGGACTCGGAAGATGTAGACCGGGCGTCGTCAAGCTCGTTCTTGAAGCGGTCACGTTGCGCCTTCACGTGAGCGAGGTCTTGGATGGCCTGGGTCTTGTCCTGCTGCAGGTGGGCGTTCTCACGGCGCAGGTCCTCAATCTCGCGTTTGAGAGACGACTTGTCCTTGCGGAGGTCGTCGTTGTCGCGCTTGAGCGAGGCGTTGTTATGGTCGGCATCGTCGAGCTTCAAGCTCAGCTTGTGGTTCTTCTCTTCACTCTTCTTCAGATCGCTGGTGAGCTTGTTGAGCTCAGCGGTCATGCGGACGTCTTTGCGAGTGGCCATCTCGAGCTTGTCCCATAGGTCCCTGTAGGCCTGCTGCAGGTTCGGCAGGCTGTTCCACTGGTTGTCCTGCTCGACGTCTGTGAACAGAGGCGTGGCGTGGTTAGCGGGCGGGGTCCGGTAGTAGCCATCGCTGTCGAGGGACTCAAAGCCCGAGTCGCTGGCCAGGGCGCCGCGGCGGCGAGAGGACCCACCGTGGGGTTGTCGCATATCTTGCTCTCGCCTGCCCGTCATTGTGGTGGTGTTGACGTGTCCGTATGGATAAGAGAGGTGCCGCGACGGTATCGTCGTATGAGAAGCGCGCGGCAGAGCCCGCAAAAAGGGGGCAAGTGTGTGGGGGTTGGTTGCTTGCGTGTGGTGCTTGTGCAGAAAAAAAGCGATGCGCTGGAGGCAATCAAGTCCGCGCAGGGCTGCAGGGGAAACCCCAGATGAGTTGCAGCAGTGCTGTGCAGGAGTGTTTGCTGTGTTGTGATGTTGTGATTTGGCTGGAGGCGTGGAGGGCTGGCCTGCACTGGTGCCCGAACCAGATGCGCGCGTGCGCCCTTATATAAAGCGAAGCGGCCAGGTCAGACCTTCAGCACCAGGCTTCAGCGAGCCGCAAAGGAAGAGGCAGCCCGAAAGTGGGTAGGGGTGTGTGTGGCAGCGCAATGCGCTGCGGCGCGAGTGCAGGGGTAAGAATGGGGTCCCGCAGGCCCTGCAAGGTGCAACGCACAAACGTGGGCCACAAGGCTGCGTGCTCTTCTGATTCTCGCTCTTTTGCGCGTCTGTGTCCTCTTGTCCAGCGAAAGAAACGAAGGAAAAAAGAGAGAGAGTAAGGGCAGATCTGGGGGGAGCGGGCGTCCTGGGTGTCGTTGGGCGCAAATGTTGCTTGGAAAAAGGGGTCGATTGGGCTGTTAAAAGCAAGGGTTGTGCTATTAAGACACTAATAGCCGAAACGAGCAACCCCAGACCAGGAACGAAAATTTTTCCTCGTCCTTCCGAATGGGAAGATCAAGGCGATGCGACGGTGGGAAATGGCAGAAAAGGGGTCGGGACGAATGGGAAAGAAAAAGAAGAAAAAAAAGACAGTTAGATTGGACGGGAATGGCGCAATTAAGAGAAGCAAGCAGAGCAGGCAGTCGTCGTTTCGCATTACCAACGCAACGACCAGGAGGCCAGGCCGCAGCGACGGGCGCATACCTCTGGCAGCTATCCTTTTTTCCCTCGATTCTCCGCGATGACTCCGTTGGGGAGGGGACGAGAGAGGGGGGTGTGGCCGGCGGCTGTTGCCTACCCTCCCTTCCGGACCCAGAGGGCCTCTCTTTTCTGGAGGATGGAAATGCAAGGAGCCAGAGCCCGGACGGATTCCTGCAACCCACCTGAGAGTGACCTTGGGGTACAAGCTCACTCTGGCTCATTTTCCAAACAGGCCTTGCCCGTTTTGGACCACCCCGGGCTGACGTCGAGCCACCTTGGAATGGATGGGCGGCTGATGGAGGGGGTGGTATGTGGCCAGTCAGGCAAAAGGAAAAAAGAAAGTGTGCTTGAGCAAAACTCACAGTCGCCTGGTGGGCTAGCGTGAGAACGGGGACAAAAATAAAATATCATAAAATACCATAAAATAGAAGGACTGGAAAAAAACAGGAAGAACATGTCCAAGGCCCACCATTGATTGATGGCGGTACATGCATCCCCGAAACCACGCGCTCATGCCTCCTGGGCCCTTGCCCTGCTGCTCACGTTTCCAAGCGGAGCCAAGTGCTGGGGTTGAGGAAGAAGTCGCAGAAGCCCAGCCTGCCAGATCCGGAGGGCAGATGGAGAAGCTTTGATGGGAATTTGGCGGGTCGCCCGGTCGGGAAAACCCACCTGGTTTGCGGCTCTGACAGGGGCGCCCGCCAGCGAAAAGCCCGGGGCAGAGAAGGGAGGGACCGGTGCAGGAATGGCGTCAATCCACGCAGAGCTAGGACAGCGTTCGCGTCGCGACGGCGGGGACTTTTTTTTTTTTTCGTTTTTTTTATTCTCCTCCACCTTCCTCGAATCGGAAGCAGATTAGGTTGCCTGGGTAGGACGCACGCAATTGCGCTCGAGGACAAGCCTCAAGAAACGGCGCCAAAGGAAGCACGGCGTTTTCCTGTGCGCATCCTCGAATTGCGAAAAAAGCCCGGCACAAAATAACAAAAGGAAATTCAGCCCGTGAGTTCACCTCGAGGTGGGGCTACTGGACCGGGGTGGGTTGCCGGCGGGCGGAGTGTTGTGGGACAAACAAAGTACGGATGACGGCCCCTGCGACAGAAGAATGGAAATGATGGAAAAAGCACCGCCACTGTCCAAAAACCGCACCATCGATCTAGACATTCTCCAGCTGGCAGGGCTTTTGCGCAGATGGTCACCCACTGACCCTTTTCCGACGCCGCGCATCCTATATGGATGGGATTGATATACATACATAAACAACATGAGACCGAACACCCCCCGGCCCAATTTTTTCTGAGCAACTCACCGAGAAACCCCGCGCGTGCCATAATTGATTACGAATGCGGCACGCGCAAGTGTGCCAGAAACGCCGACGCTCCCGAATTGAATTGAAAAAAAAAAAAAAAAAAAATAAAGAAATGGGAAAAAGGCTAGCCTGGGTGGGGTGGATGGTGCCGAATGGGTACCAAAGGCAAGTACCCGATATGTCAACGCAAGTTGTAGGTGGAGTGTGCATCGTCGTCGACTGCGCGCGCAGAGCGAAAAGGAGGGTGGGCAAAAAGTCACACACGCGCAAACGCGGATTTGGCAGGTTTCATTTTTTTTTTTTTTCCCTATCGCTCGTTTTTCGCAAAGGCGCACGCGGGACAAAGGTGACAGGAGAAAAGTAAAAGGCAGGTACGATTTGGTTCGCATTGCATCGCATGGCGTGGCGAAACGAATGGGACATGATTCGCCAGCGAACTTTTTGGTGCCTGTCGCCCTTTTCGCACTTCCGCCTTGTCACCGGCAAAAATCCTTTTTTTGAATTTTCTTCTTATCTCGTGGTTTCTTTCGTGCAGGGTGCAGCCGCCGGCTTGCATCAAGCCAAGGGGGCCATTTCTCTTTTTCCCTGCCTGCTTTATGTTCTTTTTTAATCCTCCGTCGCTTTCCTACAGGCCCAGTCTGCCATTTAAACGCAGCCTACTCAAACCACTCTGCAGCAACCGCTCTGATTGGCTGGGTTGGGGGAAGCTTGCAGGCCCGGGGCCGACCAAGAAGCGGGTCCTCTCTTTCATGTCAGAGAAAGTATTCTCACGGGACGGATGGTAGGAGTCACATACCATACCTAGGTAGGTAGGTAGCGCATTATTGTATGGGTCTGCTTTGCCTCGATTCCCCGGATGTGTTAGGCTGCAAAAATGTCTTGCTTCAACTTTGTTTCTTTTTTTCCTTTCCCTTTCTCCCCGGCCGCATGCGCCCGAAGGTATCCCCGTTGTCCTCCCTCGCCCCTCTTTCTCGGGATGTGGTTGCGGCTTCCGATGCGAGAGAGAGACCGTCGACGCAGTTGCGCGGTCCGCTCTCCCCTCCTCCTCTGACTCACTGGCGTGCTT
>PYSS01000192.1:0-38169 GCA_003049465.1 Magnaporthiopsis rhizophila
CCCCCTAGCTTCCTTTGGCCCGCTTGCGTTCTTTTGTGCTTTGTGTGTAGATTCCTCTTTTTATTATTGTTTGTCGTCCGCGTGCCCGCCGCTCGCCTTGGGCAGCAGCCTCATCTTCCTCACCGGTCCATTCGACGCTGCGCCCCTCCCCAGCTCACCTCTTCAGAAAACTCGAGCAAGGTTGGGGTTGCCCTGTCACTGCTGCGTTGCCGGCCGCACTAGCAGGACTCTGAATATCAGACGGACCGGTGGGACCCGCCCGTCCGCCCGCCACACACTCTTCTCTTCTCCCACCAACTCATTGCTGCACCCTCGGCCGCTCTCGGTCGCCCCTCGGAAGCGTGCAGTGCAGAGCCGTTATTAGTGTGAGCGGGTTGCTACTCTGGTCCCAAAAAAAAGTCAAAAGGACCTCTCTCCTGGTCTCCGCTGCGGCGGGGGCATGTGCTTTTCAGCATCGCAGTCCGAGACCCAAACACCAAACGAGAGAGCCAACACCCCTCAGTTCACCTCCGCCGCCACCGCACTCACCGGTCGTTTTCAGCCAGTTCCTCCGAGAGACACCCTCCAACCCCGCGGCGAGAATGCCACCTTACCCGTGCAATACAACAGCCGGCAGCCTCCTGGGACGATGGTGAGCTCTGCTTGAAGCATCCCCTCCATCAGAGGAGCTGCGAAGCACCAGGAATGAGGATCCCATCGCAGCAGCACGACGAGCTGCGTAGCATCATCCCTTTGCTGTGAAGCGCTCCTTGTTCGGAAGGTCGGTCCGCTCCAGTATGCTGGGAAAGCTTTTCAACCTGACGGCTGGCGCTGCCGGCGATGCCTCCCCGTCCGCTTACGGCCCGGGATCGTCTTCGCCATCTAAACACATATTGTCCCTCGAGTCGGTGCAGGAGGACATGCACACACGCAACCTGCTGTTCCCCGACGCCGAGTCTCTGTACCGACACCGCAACGATCAGGTCTTCCCCCTGTCCGCCGGCCCTCACACGCCATCCGCCTCCGCCACCAACTCGTTCGACTACGACAGTGATGTCGACATAGACCCTCGGGATGTCCGCATACTCATCATGCAGGACGCCCTGAGCTCTATGCATGCTGCTCTCATATACGACAGCCAGGCCCCTCCACCGCCCACCTCACCTCCAGCCGACCGCCCTTCCACCGTGGCCGGCTTTGCCTCCAACGACCCCAGGCGCCAGCCCGTGTCGCCCCGCAAGACGAGCGTGGGCCAGGCTTCGCGTCCCCTCGTCATCCAGCAAGATGGCCAGCAGCAGCAGCAGTCGCAGCCACGCCAGGGCGCGTTCGATCGCCGGGCCTCGATGCAGGGCCGGCCGCAGCCGCGTATCGAATCCGATTCCCAACGCGCCCACCGCGAGTACGTCGATGAGCTCAACGTGTTTTCCAGCTGCATCTTCGGCAACTCGGAGCTCATGGCCTACAAGGGGACCTCGACCAAGGTCCACGTCGTGCCGTCGGACCCCCGCAGCGACTTCATGTCCTCCACATTCGGAGACGGCAGAGGCTCGCTGGGCCGGGGCAGCGGGCGCTCCAGCAAGCTATCGCAGTCTTTTTCCTCCGAGACGGTGGGGGACTTTATGCCCCAGATGTCCGCAGCAGCACCGCAGCGCTTCTCGCAGCGCAAGAAGGTGCTCATCACTCGGCTCTTCCCCGTGACCCTGCCCAACGTGGAGGAGACGGTCACCCAAAACTTTGCAACGCCGCACAGTCGCTTCTCAGAGGACAGCACCGGGTTCCCGTTCCCACAGCACACCGGAGACGACGGGAAGCCCAAGAAAAAGTTGCAGCCGAAGCAGAAGCGCACTCCAATGTATGCCGTGGCCCTGATCATCAACCTCCCTCAGGGAGCCTCGCAGTCCGGCCAGAACAACATATCGGCCTCTCGGCAGATCTTCCGAGGGTCGGGCTCGTACAATGAGCACGACTCGTTTCCGTCTTCGTTTGGGTCCTCCCGCCGGTCGGGATGGACAATGGTAGGCCAGGGCATGGCGGCGGATGCGGTGGAACCGTCGTACGTGGCCGATATAGAGGACCGCATCGACCCCATCACACAGCACTGGGACGTTATCATGCGGACCCTGACGCACCTACAATCGGTCGTTGCAACCAAGCTGTACGGCATGCTCAGGCAGCTCGACCTTGCATCCCCAGATCACGCACCCTCGGCTGCGGCCACGCAGGTCTCGCGGCAGCCCTCGCTGTCGCGACGCAGGAGCGATGATGGGCCGGCCAGCAAACTCCAAAAGACCAACGCCAAGGTCTTGGCACTACTACAGCACTGCTTGATGGAGGACCAAGACGTCCAGAATGAGGTCGATCTCGCCAAGGCACGCATCGTCTCCGGGCTGCGTGCCACGCGCGTCACCACAGGCCAGAACCGTTGGGGCATCTGGCGTGAGGAGGCCAGGTGGGTGGCCAGGTGGGCTGGCGGGAAAGAGCACGGTTTCTTCTTCTACAACCTCCTGACGGGCTACCTGGCAACCCACACGGACTGGCTCCAGGCCCTGGGGCCGTCGTACTACCGCAAACGACACCTCCACCAAGTGAGGGCCCGGGGCGAGGAGGACATGGCGCTTCCTGCGCGCACCGTGATTGTGTCCACTGACAAGATGGTCGCCCGGAGGCTGATCTTTCTGCTCGCCGCTTTTCTGCCCACCAACCAGCAGGTGGCCACGAACCTGCGGCCACATCGCCCAAGCACCTCGGCAGCCTCGTTTGGCGGTGCCTTCTCGCACTCGCCGCCCTCGTACGTCGTGCCGATCCCAAAGGAGGAATCGCTTCGACGCAAGATAAACCGCCGGGCCGCCCCGAGGAGAGCATCCCACTCGCGTACAACCAGCCTCCAGAGCCAGGCCGGCCGCGGCGGCGCAGGAGGAGGGGTGCCTGCCCAGCTGGCCCACCTCAGCATGGACCGTGGTGGCCACGAGCGGAGGTCGTCAGATGCGATATCTATCCGAACCACGCAGCTGCCCATGCCGTCCAGCGACTCGCATACGAGAAAGAGCAGCGCGGCGACGGCCGCAACCATCGCTCCCGAGGCCACCATCCCCCATTTTTCTACCTTGCAGACGCAACAGTCGCTCCCTCGACGCCGTCCAGGAAGTGCCAACAGCGTCGCTGCTGACGACCTCAAGCGCACCCTGCAGCGCGGTGATAGCAGCGGCCTGGGTCAAGGCGTTGGCAGCAACGGTGGCGTCCCTGGCATTGGCGATAACCGTCCGAGCTCGAGCACATGGGGCGTCCTGGCCGGCTTGTGGAGCGCCAGGCGCCGTGAGTCTCGTGGATCTACCGATATGTCTTCGCCGGTATCGTCGACGCCCATGTCGCCTACCAAGGCGGCGTTCCGGCCCCAACAGGAGTCGCCGAGATACTCTGCCAGAACCTCGACCGAGAGCAGAGTGACCAGGACAGTGATCCCCAGAGACGGAGTCCCCTCGGCGGGTAACGATGGGGCGCGCGCGCCGTCAGAGGACCGGGCTGCTGCCAAGGTGGCGGAGCCGCGGTCCCCTGTTGGCGATTCCCCCCTGAGCCCTCGCGTCCCTCGACTAGCACGCCTCGCCACAGAAGAGCATCCCTCTTTCACGCCGCCACCAAGGTCGAGCGCAACTTTTGCAAGGTTGCCGGATCCGGCCGGCGCGTTCGAGTCGCCTGTCAAGACGTCCATCAACGCCGACGATGGCGTCATTGACGTTGACGTCCCTTTTCCCGATTACATCACCTCATTTGAGACGGCAGTCAGCTCGCCGTCTAGCAGTGGCTACCTTTCGACTCCTGGCGGCAGCGGCTTGGAGCTGTTTGAGCACTCAAGCCGCCTAGCGGCCGACGGCGACCTCCCCTTTAACGTAGCGGGATGGCTTCAACACTACCACCCGGACTTCATCCTGCAGGCGGTGCCGCCGCAGGTCGGCCTTGAGGAGCAGATCAAGGCATCACTGCGAGCGGAGCCGTCACCTCCCCTGCCAGTGTCGTCACATTCCTTGTCTCTGGAGCCACAGCAGGAGCGATGGGTAGACGTTAGCAGCGTCATCGTCGCCGACACCACCACGCTCAGCATCAAGCGAATCCGGTACCGGCGGCTGGTGAAGCCCAAGCCGCCGCCGCCTGAGCTTGGGGGCCCTGGCTCGCTCATCTCGGCATCATCGGTCTACACTCACGGCTCGGCTGCGGCGCTGCTCACGCCGGCCGTGTCGCCGTACGAGACGACTATAGAGGACAGGTTCGTAGAGGAGCCCATCGTGACGCTCGACGAGGTGCTCGTCGAAGCCGTCGAGCGCGTCGTCGGTCACGGGGTGGTGGGCGGCGACCAGACGACGACGGGAAGCCGGCGCGGGAACTCGGCGAGCTCGTCCCGGTCGGCGAGCAAGCGACGCGACCGGAGCAACAGCGAGTCGACCGAGGCGGGCGAGCAGCACGGCCTCGCCCCGCCGGCGACCATCATTCCCAGCATCACCAGTGCCCCTCAGCCGCAGGAGGTGCCGCGTGCCGAGTGCAAGACGGTGATCCTGTCGGCGCTCGAGGAGGTCGTCAGGGAGGTTGTGGAGAGGCGCGAGAAGGAGTCGCAGGCGGAGACGCGCAGCGACGACAACCGCGACACGAGAGAAAACGATCTCAGGCTTGCCGTCAGGGGCTGGCTGGAGAGCGTCGAGATGGGGGAGTGATTCGGAGACGATTCTTGGTCATGTTGGTTCTCTTGTTTAGCCAATATGCTTTTAGGTTGGCCGACCGTCATTCATTGACGTGTGGTCATCGCCAGCGAACGCACTTCTTTCCTTTCTGTCCTATCTATCATGCCTGTCGGGCCATGCCGCTCTTCCCCTATCCACCGATTCCTGGAATCTCGGGAGGGCATTTGTACAAAACATGATAGTTCTTGTTTTCGTTATCTCATAAAGCACTGAAGCAGGCGCTCTTTTTTGAATGGCACTATACCCTCTACAAGCTATTCAGACTTCCTCTTTTTTCCTTTTTGTTTATTTTTTCCTCCATGCTGAGCCAGAACATTCCGGGACGTTACCACGAAGTTGTTTTTTTTTTTTTTTTTTTAAGAGACGATCTATTTCAATATAAAAGACGCTTTGTCGTCGACTACATCTGCCAACGTGTAATAAAGCGTGTTAAATTTTGCTAGATGTTTCTGTGTGTTTTAATATACTCTGCTTTGGGCCATTTATATCCATCTTGCTATTGGCGTGGTTTTCTTTCGATCAGCCTTCTGGCTTGCGAGTCTGATGCATGTCTGGGCGAGTCCTTTGTATCAGACTTGTTCCGGACACTTTACGCGCTTTCCTCTCCTTCTCTTTCCTTCTTTTTTCTTCCGATGTTCGACTGTTCAGGGGACGGAACTCTCTCGAACATCAGATGAAGGCTGGTGGTTAACACAGCAACCAGCGCTGCCATTGTGCGTTTGCTCCCCGCGTTGCATCTCTCCGTTTGTTGTGTTTTTATTTATTTTCCTCTTTCCGCACTTTCCCAGCGCGGCTTTTCGACCTGCATTACAACCCATCTTCCGGGAGAACGAAAAAGTATCCGCCATCCGTCTGTCAGTCCATCCTATCCGATCTCACACACACACACACACACACACACACACACAGGTATGACAGCCAAAGCGACCACAGCGGCCGCAGACCTCCCCGTGTACACAATAGACGAGCTCCTAAATCTGCGGCAAGAGAAGTCGTCAAGCCCACTGCCATCAACCATTGGCGCAATGACCAGCGACTCATCTTCCTCGTCCTCAGACGATGGATCCGAGGCGCCATTTCACGAAGCGAAGAAGACGCTCGTCACCACACCATACAGCCAGCTCGACAGCCTCTACCACGACTTCCTGTCCGCCCGGGCCGAGGACTTTGGCGGCGACCTCGAGAAGTACACGGACCGTCTCGTCTCCATCCGGGCGCGGCTGGCCATCGCGGGGGAGGAGATTCCCGACCACCTGTTTCTCAAGAAGGTCGAGCTGGGCGCGCGCGCCACGCACTCGCTCACCGTCAAACTCGCGCTCTCCATCTGCAACAAGAACCGGAACAAGACGTCGGACGACTTCGTCCGCAACCTCCTGTCCGTGCACAGGCTCCTTGAGGCCGACGGCGGCATCCCCGGCCCCGGTCCGTCCATGGCGGCCAAGATGATGACATCAACAACGGGCAGCGGCAGTGGCAGCAGCTCCCTCAAGGAATACAAGAACTTCCACGTGGCGTGCGGAAAGTTCCACACGGGCGGTGACGACAAGTGCTGGCTGCTCAAGGGCGGCGACAAGTCGACGCCCCATCCCAACTTGCACGCCCTGTGCGGTAAAGTCCACGCCGGCGGCGACGACAAGTGCTGGATCCTCCACCCGGAGCTGAAGCCCCCTTCCAAGTGGACCGGCGGTGGTGGCAAGAATAAGTCGACGACGACGGCCGAGTCGTCGCAGTCCCCCGTCCGCGGAGGAGAAGGCGCCGCCGACAAGCCTGTTGTTCTGCGCGTCGACTACAGGGTCCTCTAGACAATGCTGGGGCTCTCTGGATAGCTGGCGTCTTGACGAACAGCGGCTTCTTTTCTAACATTGCGGACGGAGAACACACCCCTGCCCGGGAAGGGGGGGTTGCTCCGTCATGGCCCGCTCGGAGATGACGACACCAAACTTGATCCGGCAACAGTAGGTGGGATATACGAACTTTGTTTGGGGATGGGAAAGGGAAAATATCACTCTGAAAAGGTAAATGCCTGGCGACAAACGGTAAACGGTAACACCTGGCCGGGGTTTGTTGGTCTTTTTTTTTTTTTTTTTTTTTCCTTTCCATAATGGATGGGTTGGTGGATGATGACTGGATGAATTAATTCATCTGGACTGTGTATAGAGTTATACAGAGACTTCCCATCAATTCACGCCCTGTTTCCCCATGTCGGTCACACCGCTCAACCGACCGTCGTCGTGATGTTGACCTTGGTCTTGTCTGCGCGCGTTCCGTCGTGCGTGTTGTCAGCACCGCGCCACAACGTCCACGGAAACGATGAAACGAGGATCAGGAAGAAATAAAAAGAAAAACCTACAAAAAGCCACATAATCCTTGATGTGCTCAGCCTTGGCCTTGGGCGTGGGATAGTACCACGCCGCGTTCTCCAGCGTCTTGTCTATTTGGGGCGGTGGCGCGGTCCGTCAGATCTTTTCTACATCACACGGCTGCCCGGGAGAGGGAGAGAGGGAAAAGAAAGGGAAAAACGAACCTCCGACGGTAATGTTATAGTAGCTCGCCTCCCCCTTCCACCCGCAAGTGGTGTGCAGCCCCGTCGGGCCCGAGACCAGGTCGCGGTTGACGGCACCGGGCGGGAAGTAGACGTTGCCCTCGACCTCCTCCCACTCGGTCGCCTCGGCGATGGTCTTGCCGTCTACCGACGCGATGGCCTTGCCGCTGACCATTTTGTTTTTTTGTTTTTTTTTCTCTAGACGTAGTTATGCCTTGCCGATTGTGTGTAGGTTGTGGGCAAAGGAAGATAGATGCTTGTACAAGAGAAGAGCGTAGGTGAAGCTCGCTGGTATTCAGCGCCCGTTCAATGGGTTTAAATATAGTAATCTTTCGCTGTGACCTATTATTAATGCCTTGTGCAGGTAAAAGCCGGCTAACTGGATTCCGTCAATGTTGCCCATGATTCCACATGCATCAAGCCAACCAAAACGGCGCATACCTCATCCCGTAAGCACTTCCCCGCGCGGGGCTGGAAGCTTCCACGAGCTAACCTCACGCCCTCTCCCTATCCATCTTCATTCATGGCGTCATCAGCCCTGCCGACAGGGCTGCATCTAGAGACATCCATGGCATGCACCATCCGCGTGAAAGTCTTCTGTATACCAGTGACCCATAATCACAGCTATACAGGTGTACATCTCCAAGCTTTAGTCTATTATCAAGGAAGCTACCCTAGGCTCAACTTCCGGATGGGTTGCTACACAGCGACTTCTTTCCAGGTTGGACGGATAGGGCTACCGGTGCGGCAATGAGACAAGCCAGCATCCAAACTTATATGTAGGTGGGGTATTCTATCAAAACAGGACGGCCTTCCCTTCGTGCCATCTACTAGCCCGACCGGCCGAGACTCTCATATGCAATGCCGTCTAAATGTTGGGTAAAAGTTCCTCGCTAATGCATGAGAAAAAAAAAAAAAAATGGAACAGGAGAGAGGTGGAAAGAAAAGGAAAACAGGAAAATAACAACAACAAAAAGCAAAAGCCCGTCATTACAAGTTGATAATCTCAATTTCGGAAAAGTCTGGCGGAGCCCGGCCGTAGACGACCCGGACCTTGGAGTCGAGAGCGGTGCCCTCGTTGCTCATCCAGATGTACTCGCTAAAGGCCTGGGTGCGACGGATCTCATCGTCCGACACGCCGAGATCATCCCGCGGGATCCAGACTACGGGTCTCCGCGCCCGCAGCGCTTCGTGCTTGAACGCCTCTCGCACCAGCTCGTCACGCTCGTCTGGCGTCAGGTCCTCGATGTCGTCGTGGTACCCGCCATAGAGCGCCTCTCCCATGGCCCGTTGCGCCTCAAGGTCCTTGAGTCGCCGTTCTCGTCTGTATTTGGTGGCCGTCTTGATTTCCTTCTCCGCCCTGCCGATGGTTGCGTGGTGGATCTGCTTGCCTCCGCGCACAGCCCACGTCCCAGCCTGGCGCACGCCCGCGACGGGGTTGAACCCACCGCTCTTGCCACCGCCGCTGGTGGCAGCTCGCGCACCCGACAGTCTCTTGAGCTCTATTTCCTCCTTGGATACGGCGCCGTCATGCCCACGAAGCAGGCCGGCCTCGTCTACATCCGTATCCTCGTCCTCAGGTATGAGTCCAAGCCGGCGGTCCTGGGCCCGCTGGAAGGCCTCGTCACGCAGCACCGCTTCGTCCTCAAACGTGATGGGGAGGTAGCGGAACAGTGGGGAAAACGACAGGTTGAGGAGCAGTTGGTAGAAGGCAGTGCACAGAAGCACCACAACCATGATGACACCTTGTCTGAAGTTGACGCGAGCCCTCTCCGGCGGCGGGCCCTCCTGGAGGAAGAAGAGACCGATGAGGGCCAGCTCCATGACGTAGAGGCCCGTAAAGAGCTGGTTGATGGCCGTGGGGAAGAGCACGCCGCCCGTGTCGGTCTTGAAGCGGTTGACGTAGACCATGTTGTGTCGATGGGCCAGCCACAGAAGCGAGAAGGTGACGACGGCGAAGATGCTGATTATGGGCGTGATGACGGCGTAGATCAGGGCAATGCAGGCGAAGTTGGTGTAGATCGGGAAGAGCGTACCCCACTTAACATCGGGCAGCATCACCTGCCGCGACCACTTGCTGCGTGCCGTGCTGTCGAGGATGCGCGCGATCACGTACCACACGATCAGGGTGCCGATCTGCAGCAGCGTGCCCGAGCTGGTCGACAGCGCCTGCAGGATCATGTACGAGAAGAAGTAGTTGGCCGACTTGGGGATCTTTTCGGCAAACAGGTTCGGCACCGAGTCCACGTTGAAGTTGGACGTCAGCAGACCGCTCAGCTCGACGGCCGACTGCGACAGCGCGATGACCAGGAAGATCTGGACGAACAGGAACGTGAAGTAGTACCGCTGCACGTTCTCCGACTTTTGCGCATTCGTCTTGACCCCCTGGAACTCGGCCAGGAAGTTCAGGATGAGGGGCACCAGGATCAGGAGGACGGCGAGGATCACGGCGGGCAGGACACCGGCAATAGCGGTAACGGCGCGCCGGACGCTGTCGTTGCGCATGATAATCTCGAGCCAGTGGAGCTGAGCGGGGTACGAGTTTATGAGGGTGTCGACCTGCGAGATCTGCGCCGTGGCGGCGATGGCGGGAGCCCAGAGCAGGATCATGCCGAACACAAGCCCAAGGACGATGCCGGTGCGCAGCCACTCGGACCAGAAGTTGATGGCCATGTTGTCCCACAGAACGTCCGACGGCGAGATCTCGATGGTGCGGGGTGCCATATGGCGCGGGACGTGGTGCGTGACGCTCTGGCAGGCCATGTGCGCTGACACCTGGTTGTTGAACTGGATAAACGCCGAAGTCATTAGCGGGTACCTCTCGGGGTGCTTCTGGTCCTCCTCGATCTCCATGTTGAGACGCGCGAGCTCGCCGCGGGCCCAGTAGATCGTGTCCACCTTTTTGTTGATCAAGGGCAGGCCCGGGAGCCAGTTGGGGGTCCACTCGAAGTTGGCCACCCGGTGCGTTGGCCGCGACGATGCCTTCAGCCACTTCTTCCACTCGGCGTCGTCGTCGCGCTTCTCGCTGTACACGAGTTCCGACGCCTCGACGGGGTAGTCGACTGGGGGCTCGTCGTCACCCCCGACAAACGGGAGCGTCGAGACAAACTTTTTCCACGGGGTCTGCTTCTCGCCTTCCTTCCGCCCCGACGAGTGTTTGGAGACGAGCGGGAACTCGTCTGCCTCAGCACCCTGAGGAATGGGAGAGGCGTATCCACCCGTCGGAGGCTTCCAGAACTGCCACCAGCGTGTCTCCTCGGTGATGACCATGCCTTCCAGGGTTGCAACCCGTCTCGTAGTGTTGCCCTTTGCATCGCCGCTAGGCACCACCATGTCGTGCGATGCTACAGAGGAAGCTGGCGTGTGGCTGCGATATGCAGGCCGTTCCGAGGCGAAAGAGGGCTTCACCTCGTCATTGGCCGTCCTGCGCGGCTGCTCCGTTCCCCAGGTCGGCGGTCGTGGCGCGCCCGGACCGGCTTCGGTGCCGTCCCCGTAGACGGCGCTAAAGCCTCCCGTCTTCTTGAGTTGCCCGTCAACTCCGTGTTGGATGGTTTTTGCGCCCCCAACGATCCCATGACCGGCTTTTCCAACCAGACTGACTCCGCCCTTGATCCCATGGCCGACCTTGCTGATGATTGTCCGGCCCCCTGGCCTCACCTCCCTGGCTCCGTCGTTCTCGTCCAAGCTGTCGCGGTCCGAGCCGTCACCGATCCTGTTCCCGTCGAGTGCGGTGGGAACCTGGGGAGTCTCGCCGCGGTTTCCGGCGCTAATGCCGCCGCCGGCCTCGGCGCGCAGACGAGCCTCGGCATCCACGGCCTCGTCTTGTTGTTGCTGCTCCTGTTTGGTGGGCCCGCGGCCCTTTCCGGCCTTGCGCTCCTTCTTGTCGTCGGCCTTTTTTCGCTTGAGCTGTTTGCGCTTGGCGTCGCGGATGAGTTCGGTCTGGGCGCCCTCGAGCAGATCACGGATGTACTGGCGCTTGTGGACCTTCTCCAGGAGCTTTGTGAAATCGCGCGTGATCCAGATATTCCTAATTCCACCTGGAAACACGTCGAACAGTCCCCTGAGAGCATCCTCGGTGAGCCACTTCTCCGGGATCGAGCTGACCAGGACCGTGTTGGCTGATGCGCGCAGTCGATGCTGGGCGCTGGTGAGGTAGTCCTGGCGGACCTTGATGTAGACCCGCAGCTCGACGAACATGAGGTAGCAGACCCAGACGATCAGCATGATGGCCAGGATGAGGTGTGCCCAGCGCCTCTCGTGGTTCTTCGGGTCGAGGTTACCCCAGGCGAGCGTGTCGAGCCCGCCGAGCGGCTGCTGCAATTTGGTGACATTTTTTGTGGTGGTCGTCTGCCTCTTCAGCAGATTCGCCGCGATGGTCGAGGCGTTTGAGATTATCGAGTTGGTCAGGTTGGTTCTGCTGGTAGGTGTGGCGGTGGCGGAGCTTGTAGCCGTGGCAGTAGTGCTGTTGGTGGCGTTTACGTTGACCTCCTCGACGATGTCGGCCCTGAGACCACCAACATAGTTGAGAGGGACGAGGATAGGAATGGCGACAAAGGCGGTGGGGATGAAGATGACCAAGAGCATCTGCAGATAACGCAAGAAGAAATAGGCATCGAGACCGCACTTGTCGATAATCTCCCGGTCCTTGAGCCGAATCAGCTTGGCAAAAAGATTCCATGGACTCCTGGGCGGCGGATCCGTCCTTTCTCTCTCAGGCACCATGAAAGTCTTGGGTTTACTAGCGGCGCAGAGACGCAGTCAAGTCAGCCGCAGTCCACGAAGGTGACTACCCAATCCGCTTCTTGAGCCCAGATCGGGGGCTCGCGAAACTTACAATATCCTAGCTAGCTTATTCCTGAACAAGAGGAAAACACCAACTTGCACGGCGAAAATGCCGACGGCGGTGGCCAGGGCGACTCCAAAGGCCTGCAAGCTGATTCCCTCAAACTTGTCGGCAGCCCTGGTCTGCCCTGTGTCTGCGTTGCTCATCTTGATGTCGGGGCCCTCGCTAGGGAGGAAGAATCATTATAAAATCCGTGGTGGCCGGTAGCTCGGTGGTAGAGCCTGCGGCGGGCAGGGGAGAAACGATCGCGGTCTGGTTTCGATCGGAGGTGGGATCGGTAGAGGGGAGGCCGACGGTTTTGAGAATGAGTGTGTGCGTCACTGGTCTCGCGAGGTGGCGCTGTAAGGCAATGCGCCGCAGGATGGGAGCTGGCGGATGTTAGATATGTTCCATGTCGTCGAGTGACGGCCCAGCGCTGATGTTTGTTCTAGACCCAGACCGAACCTAAAAAGGCCGGACGAGATTGACAAAGTTGAAGCGGTCGCACTCACGGTTGGACTTTGATTATATCGTTCTACTCCGCACAGCAGATGGCAGATTGCGCATGTGAAGGTAACTCTGTTGGTGAGAAATGCAACGGTGCCTGGGAGGGGGACCAGAGGTCGCCGGGAACGGCCATCAAGTTGGACCAAGAAATCGCGATGGGTGGCGACGGCGGGCGCGAAGTGGATATATCAGGGGCAGACGTTTGTCGGAACGGCGACTAGGAAGGCACAAGGAATGATAGGAGGAAAAAATAGTAACATGGCGGTGGGCTTGCTGCCGTGCTGGCGGTCATTTGAAACGAGGCGGTTCACAAAGAAGCAGAAGAGGGCTGGCCATGGGTCCCATTGAGCCCCCTGCACCTAGCAAAGGCGAAGCCGGAGCCAATTGATTGCATCGGGTGGTGACGTCGGCGGCTGCTCCACCCAAGCGCTGCGGCGATTCATTGGCTCCTCGCCCACCCCAGGGGCCGGCGGTTCACCAGAAGCCTATCAGAGTCGCTCAGGGGGGTTTTGCTAAGATGCATTCCCGCATTCCAGCAGCCCTGTGGGTCGCCATTGACGCGCGCCAGAACCTGCTTGAGAATCCATCTAGCGCAGGCGAGGAGGATTACTGCTACTTGAGCCTTAATTGGCACAAAGAAATGAGCTTGAATCGCTGGCGCTCTTTGATACTTGTGTCGGTGGCAAGTCTGGGACTTGGCGAGCTTCGTAAGCTGGTGTCCCCATGTGTAACGTTTTTGATGCACAAGGGTTCCGCCGTGCGTAAGAGCTGGGCTGGGATGCTCGCTTCTGGCGAAGCTGCAGGATCCAATTGGTTCTTTGTTTGCAACACCAGAAAGAAGCCTTCACCCGGATTGAGCTTGACCACGGAATATGTGCTGGAATTATTGCACCGCATCCTTCCCGTCTTCCCATTCCTGCTGACCGACGAATACTCATGCAAAAACTTGGGTTCATACCTCGATACCCTTGTGTACAACTTTTCAAAGTGGCCCATACATCCATGCCTTTCAGGAGTCTCGGCTGTGCTTTTCCCTGCACATCGGCATGCGTTTGCTGCCGCACCGCCCGAGCACGTGAGCAGGCGTCCCCGGCGGCCCAATGTTTCCCCGCCACCCCGCACCACACCGGCTTGGCGGCTAGGCGCGACTATTCTCCCTGACCAGAGTTGAGTTGCCGAAGCCGAAGCAGGAAGTCCTGACTCCGACCAATGTAGCCGATTCCACCCGGCGGAACGTGGCAGCTGCCCGCGGCCTGCGCGGGCGCTTGACTTATGAGGACGTCAGGGGAGAGTTGTAGCAACGCCGTAGAGGTCATGTTGTTGCTGTAGAGAGCATGAAAGCAAGTTCAAGTAAATCAGCTCAAAACAGTTCCAGAATAAACCCGCCGAAATAAGCCATCATGGCCACTTACAAAGACTTGAGGATCGTCATCATTGGCGCCGGCATGGGAGGGCTCGGGTGCGCCCTCTCGCTCGCCAAGAAGGGCTTCAAGCACATCGACGTGTTTGAGACGGCCCCGGACCTGGGCTTCGTTGGCGCCGGCATCCAGATGGCGCCAAACATGAATCGGATCCTGGACAGGCTCGGCTGCTGGGGCGACATTGAGAAGGAGGCCACTAATGTGAAGGAGACGAGCATCAGGCGTACGTATATTGCTTTCGGTCATCACGTCTCTCAGCCATACTGACGCATCCTCATATTATAACCAGAGGGCAGCACAAATGGCGAGCTCGCCCACGTCAACATGCCCGACATTGCCGAAAAGTACGGCTACCCGCACTGCACCGGCCACCGGTCGTCCCTGGCTGGCGGCATGTACAAGCACTGCCAGCAGGAGCCCGCCATCCGCTTCCACTTCGGGACGGCCGTCGAGAGCATCAGCAGCTGGGACGCACGGCCGCGGGTGGTGGCGCGCCCACGCGCTGGTGGCGGTGAGACGCTCGAGGTCGAGGCGGACGTGGTGCTGGCGGCGGACGGCATCAAGAGCGGGACGCGGGCGCGGCTGCTGGCGCGGCGCGGCGAGCTGCCCGAGGAGGAGGACACGGGCCAGGCGTGCTACCGCATAATGCTGACGCGGGCCGAGATGCAGGCGGCGGGCGACCCGGAGCTGGAGAAGCTGCTGGACTCGGACCTGGTGGTGCGCTGGATCGGCCCGCGGCGGCACATCATCGCGTACCCGGTCTCCAGCAAGGGCATCTACAACCTCTCGACCACGCAGCCCGACGACAACTTCGCGGCCGCCACCGACGCCGCCTACACCACCAGGGGCTCCAAGGAGGCCATGCTGGGCGTGTTTGCCGACTTTTGCCCGCTGGTGCAGAAGATGCTGCGCATGGTGCCCGACGGCGACGTGTGCGAGTGGAAGCTGCGCCAGCACAAGACGCTGAGCAGCTGGACCGACGGCGCCGTCGCCCTGCTCGGCGACGCCTGCCACCCGACGCTGCCGCACCTCAGCCAGGGCGCCGCCATGGCCATCGAGGACGGCGCCGTCATCGCCGAGGTGCTGAGCCGCGTCCGAACGGGCGAAGGCGTCGACGGGAAGCCGATAGACCCGGCCGCCGAGGTCGCCGGCTGCCTCAAGGTCTACGAGCTGCTGCGCAAGGACCGCACGTCGCTGCTGGTCGACCTGGCCGCCCAGTCGGCCCGCGCCCTGCACCTTGGCGAGGGCAAGGCCAAGGAGGAGCGCGACCGGCAGTTCGCCGAGGCCAAGGCCAAGGGGAGCGACGCCCCGGTGCCGGACAAGTGGGCGTCCCCCGACGTGCAGAAGATGATATACTCTCATGATTGCGTCAAGCACGCGGCCGAGAACTTCGACCGGCTAATGGCGACGCTTGCGTGATTTTCCTTTTTACGTCGGGGTCGGTTTGCAATTGATGTTGTTTGTATCGGGATATCATTTGTGAATCAAACATAGAGAAGAAGATAAAAACATGCCTTGCGTGACTGCGCCGGTGCCTCCCATTGGTCCGACAAAGGAAATTATAAAAGAAGCAAAAAGAAGCGGAAAACGCCGATTATACATACAAAGTTATCGTGACCCAGTGTTAAAAATCATAGGGTGGAAAGTAAGACAAGGGAAGAGAAAGAAGCCGTGCCGGACGGTGCTGGCTGCCATTCCATTCCACCGACCACCAGTTCCCGAGCTCCTTCGATCGACGTCTCGTCTTTCAAACCGACGGGAAGGTTTGTTGTTTCGGTCGGCCGAGGCGTAGCACTGGGTGGTGGTGACGATGGGTCGATTGAATCAAAGCCGGTGTTTGTATGCGCCTCTGTCTAGAACAGCAGGCAGTCCAAGCAGCAGCAGCAAGCCAGCATGGCAAGCATGCCCTCGAGGCAGCCGGGCTTGCGCCCCCTGTCGTCCTGGTAGTGGCCGTAGGGCTGTCCGTAAGGCTGCTGCTGGTAGTAGCCTCCCGGCGGCGGCGGGCCGTAAGGGCCCGGCTGCTGTGCGTAGTAGCCCATGGGCGGGTGGCCCTGATGCTGCTGGTAGTAGTAGTCGCCGCCGGCCGGGTAGTTGGGGTCGCCGCCGTAGTAGGCGGGCTTTGGCTGCTGCGGCGGCGGCGCCTCCATCATCATCATCATCATGGGCGGCGGCGGTGGAGGGCCTCCCATTGCTGGTGGTGGCGGCGCGCCCATTGGTGGGCGGTTGGCATCGTGGTATGACGGGGGCTCGTCGTTGGGAGGTGGTGCGGGTTTGGAGCTCATGTTGGCTTGGCTGTTCGGACTGGGATTTCCGAAGACGGGAAGTGGTTTTGGAAGTGGGGTTTTCCCGATTGCTATTCGAAGGAGGTTGATTATGACAGTGGTGAGAGGAGAGAGGAAAAAGCAAGATAGGTAGGTAGGGCGAAAGGGATTATGTGTCTTGGTCTTTTTCTTTGTCGCTCTCCCAGGGAATACATGTGTTCCGCGGCCGCGGGCGACGAATGTGACCCGATTAATCGGGCCAACTGGAGACAGCCGAGCCGACTACACGGGCGGCTTGCGTGGCTCTCAAAGGGCGCGACAGGGCAGGTTTGGAGGACATGTGGGGCCCCCTTTCAATCTCTGCCCCTCATTGGTGGTTGTAGGCCCTGGGGGCCGAATCAGCCTTCCGTGTTTCCGTTTACCTTTCCATCTTTCCTAAGCCCCAACAAAGGTACAGTAACCTTTGATTCAAATGGCCAATTTCATCTCGGCGTACGGCCCATCATCATCGAGAAGAAATTGTTGCTTGTAACGTCACCAGATCGTCATGTCTCGGCCAGCCAGCAGCAGTTCACAACAAAAGACCGAAATTGAATTGAACGCGCCAGACACTTCTGTTCCGTCCCCGCAGCAGGAAAGCCACCGGCTTCCAACCCAAACCCGTTTCGTCTCAGAATCATGCCTGCCGCCACTCAAGCCGATGGGATGCCTCGCGGCAGACACAGGCAGGGAAAGCGGGACGAGTTTATTGGATCTTGGCTCTCGGACTACCTATGCCGCCCACTGATCGACAGCGCCTGCGCCTACCTACCTTTTGCCAAACGGTGTTGTGGAGCCTATCAAATCGTGTGTCCGCGGGGTCTTGTGGTGGCTGCATAAAGCTGTTCGTTTGACTGTGAGCGAATGGATGGATGAATGGGCTGTGTCCGCTTTCCCACAAATAGATCCGATCCGCCCGGTCTCGAATCCAGACAAAAAGCCGGTGGGGTGCATGCATGCACCAAAGACGCATGTGCCTTCCAAAAAGCTCACGGTCTTCCCTGTCCAGCCTTTCAACCGCGCATGGTGCATGCATGCATGCAGGCAGGGTAGTTAGTGAGTGAGTGAGTGGGCAGGCAAGCAGGTACCGCCTAGGGGACAAAGACAAAAGACAAAAGACAAAATACAAGCTAACCAAGTCAGCCGCGCGCAAAAGCGAATCCCGAGTGATCCGACCCTGTGTTCCCTTGCCCCGCCCGTGAACTTAAAAAACAGATGCCATCCATGATTCTGCTATCCGATTTGACTGACTGACTGATTTGATTACCAACGCCATCAACCTAAACCATCCTTCCGTTCCAATTACCCCCGCCCTTCCATTCCTTAATAACTCCTGCCTGCCAACGTGTAGTCTCCCTTATGTACCGCAAGACAAAGGATAATAAAAAGCAACATGTAATAAAAACAACAAAAAAAAAGTCCGAGCGGTCACCGGCTCGAGCCGTCTTGTGAGAGAGCTTGCTTTCAGGACAACTGGATTTGACCCAGCTGCTGCAGTCCCATCCTTGCCAGGTCCTCGTTTGCCTCGTCCGTGTGTTCATAAAAGTGACCTTCCATGTCGGACCAGAGGGAGGCGGGGGGCTCTGGAATGGGTTGGGGCAGGCAGATGGTCAGCTAGGTAGGCAGGTAGGTAGGTAGGTTTATACCTCGTGAGGTATTTTGCCGAGGGCAAAAGAAATCTTGTGGGAATTCCAAAATCAAGGAACCCGGCCAAACTTACCCGTCAACGACCCCGTCTCCTCGAGAGCATATTTCGTGACGGAGCAATGAGCCGACACCTGGAACATGAAGGCTGCAAGTCATGGTTAGCCGAGGTTTTTTTTCTTCTTCCCTTCTTCCTTTCGTCTCTCGCAAGCATCGTTCCCAGCATAAACCCTCCCCTGATGGTTGGGACCCGGCAAAAAAATACCGGCGGGTGGAGCCGGTTTCTCACAACTTACCCAACGATCCCTCGCCGACCCTTTCGGGCCGGAGCTCCTTGGTGGTCGCCTCCATGAAGGCCCGATGTGTCTCTGTTTTTCCGCCCCCGCCGTTTCATTTTGTCAGTTGCGCATTCTTCGTCATCGACTTGGCAGGCGGCGGGGGATAAACAAGACCCGTATTTTCACCGACATACCTCCGTGCGGCATGTAGCTGGGCTGGACATTCAGACCTCCCGGCCGCAGGTCCTTGCTCGAGCCGCCGTACTTTCCGTATATCAGACCCATTATTTCGGCGGCCATGTTGCGGTGATAATACTGTTGTTTTATTATTGTCAGTCACCAGGATATGGGGTGTGCTTCCTGCTTTTTCCCTGCGGCCGAGGACTGCTCCGAGTCCTCCTTCTCAAGCTTACCGGAAGACGATAGCTGTCGGAGGCGACGTTCCATCGCGGAGTGAAGGCCATAAAGTCGACCATCTGCACCCCGGGAGTGCGGGACCTCGCAGTGAGGACGCAAGCGATGGTTGGGTCGCTCTGATCCCTGTCCGCCACTGCCGCGCTGATGAATTTCTCCAGGGCGTACTTGTAAGGGATGTAGCTGCGGGAATTCATTCTTTTAGCGTCTGTCCCTGATCATCAAAGTGGTGGAGCCCGTGGACGTCCATCATGGGGGACCTGTCGGGCAGGTAGGTAGACAAATCCGTACTTTCCGTGCCATGCAACCACGTCAAACGGTGAGTGATTCTTCTTGCAAGTCCAAAGCTTGCCGGCGAGCTTGGTGACAACTAGCGGGCCCAGGAGTAAGCGGGCGTCAGTTCGAGCATCAAACAAAGCCCGCCCCGCAGACAAGAGTAGGTGTTACACTGACTCTCCCATTCTGACTTGTCCAGGTCGAAAGATGCGATGGGGAACTCAAAGTCCCGCGGCATAGCCAGTCCGTTGCTTCCCATGGGTCCAAGCTCCGGCAGCTCATAGTGGCTTCCGAAGAGCTCCTGGACATCTGGCGAGCGGCGGCGTCTGGTGTTAGCAATGACGGACCGTCCCTGGGGAGCCAGAAAGGTGGGACTCACAGCCTCTGGAGTTTCCGTCGGGCAGGTTGACGGTGAAATATATGCCGGCCTGGATCACCGCAAGTTCTCCGGGACGTACCATCATCCTAAGCCGGAATGGTGAGCCTGTGTGTTCTACTAATCGGGTAATTGGGGAAGAGAAGCTGCACGTACTTGCCAAACTCGGTCTGGATGTCGAGGCGCCCCTGCTGGGGGAGGATCAGGAAATCGCCATCGTTGTTGCAGAGAGCGCGTTTTCCCATGGACCGGTTGGCGCAGTAGATGGCGACGGCCACGCCCTCGTTGGTGGTGGGATCTCCGGTGCCGACCATCGTCTTCAGGCCCTGGACGAAGTCGACATGCTTCTCCTGTGGGGAGGGGATCGGGAGCGGGTGCCAGCAGAGCGAGTTGGGAACAAACTCGACCTTGTCGTTGGCCGATCCGAATCTCGACTCGAGCTGTGCGTAGGGTTAGGTAGCCAGGACGAGATTCCGTATCAGCCAAAATGTGCCCCTGAGGGGAGGTGTAGCCGTATTTATCATGTCCTTTTTGGGACTTACATGTGGGTTGATGCTGGGCTGGGCGACGCATCGGCTCTGGGCCACGGCCGGGTAGATGCGGTACATCCAGACATGCTGGATGGTAGCACGAGCGGCGGCGACGGTGCTGCCGTTCAGCTGCTCCGCATACAGGTTGTACTTGACCTTCTGTGGCGTATTGCGCGCAGTTGGGAGCGTTCCGGGGCTGGAAGGACGTTGAGTGCAGTGTCAGTGTCGGTGTCAGCGTCCGGCGGGGTTTGCGCCGCGTGTGCATATGCGAGATTCATGTCAGTGCTCGATGACGGCGTCTGACAGGGCTGACTTACATGGCCTCGGACGCGAATCGGTTGCCAAACCCAACCTGGTATCGATATGGGTCCTGAGGGGAGGGCTGGGCCAGAAAGGCGGCCTGGCACGTCACCCCTGACGGCGATGGGACAGATTTCATAGCAGTCATTATCCCTTTCAAGCTCCCGTGAGCTCGTCGAAGAGGAGCCAGGCTTGGTAGGTAGGTAGGTAGGTGTTTGTTCCTGGAATCCAGGTAATGGATATATATATGGTGAGATGGAGAGTGAATCACCAGCGGACTGATGGAGCGGACGAGTGAATGAGCTTGAAGATGCTCTTGTTGTTTTATCAGAAGATGAACGGCTCGTTTGGCGACATGGAATGGACTGGCAGCCGAGCCATATATACACGCCCAGGTAGTAGGTAGGTGGTAGGTAGGACGGGTAGAGATATATATCACCTGGCAGCTACCTAGGTGGTAGCTTGTTCTTTCGTCCGCGTCTACCTCCTACGCTAAAAGGAGCCATTCATCCCCACCTGCCGGGATTGGTGACATGTAGGGCAGGTAGGGCGGACCGGCAAGCGCGCATTGTGAGCCGTGCCAGTGACTACGGACGCACCCCGGGGCCCATGCGTTCTCTCCCCTTGTCCTCCTCCTTCTCGCTGATATTAGAGCTTGCTCCCGGGGCACAACGGCGACAGCCAAACAGCGAACTCACTTTGAGCCTCCACAAATGTGAACCTTGTTTGGTGGTTAGCAGGGCGCAGTTAGGGTACGTACTACTGCACCTGGTAGCTTCGCTCCCCGGCCGGGATGGCTGTCCAGCACCAGGCAGGCCCGGCATACCATACCCCACAGCCACGCCCCTCCTTTTGCCCCCTGACCGGTGGGCCGCGCCGCCGCCTAAGCGAGCAAGGGCCAAACGTGGTGGGACCCGAACACAAACATTGGCCCTTGCCTGCAGGCTCCCGCATCGAGAAAGAGAAGCCGGAACGAGTGCTGACGGGGTCGTGTGAGGAGGGTTGAAATGGAGTCGGCCCCAGATTTTTGCTGTGGGTTGGAGGAGGAGTGCCTTGGGATAAAAAAAAGAAAGGAAGAAAAAAAAAGAAAGAAAAAACCCCGGACGAATCAAGGCGCCTGACTGGGCGACGAGGCCGTGGACCGGACGACGCGGCACAGCGAGTGCTGTGGCCCAGGGTGGTAATTACAGCCGGGGTCCAACGAGCTGCTTGCCTGCCCCTGTGGCCGCGGGCGTTGGTGGGTGGCAGGCAACATGGATGGGAGCTCTTTTGAACGGCGTGCATCCCATGTGGGTCCCTTGAGACCAGGACCCGCTGTCGTCTTTGCCAAACTTGGGCAATACTCCTCAAGCAGCGGCGTGTTTGCTCGCCAACCGGCAGGCAACTTTTTGTGATGGCCACCTCTTGTTCCTTGCTTCTTTTTTTTTTTTTTTTTTTTTTTTTTTTTTTTTTTTGTATCAACCACCTACCTACCTACCTACATACCATATACATACAATATGTTGCATTTTCGTCTTTTGTCCCCGTGGTTGCGAACCCTGCTTCTCCGTGGGCCTCGGTTTCATTTTTCGTCAAAACTTCCTTTTGTGTGTCCATATCTCGAGTACTCTAGGTAGGGCTCGCCATGCCACTCAGAAAAGGGACAGCCCCGGGAGCACATGCGCGTCTGTCGAGGTGTTTCCTTGCACCCCAATATGTTCCAGCCCTGGCCTGAACCAACCATGCTGCGCCTTGCCGGGATCCCACGATTGTGCTAGTTCACAAGGTCCCGGTAGTAGTCCCGGTGGCTGGCGCTAGGCGCTTCCATAGACCCTACCGCGGCCTGGAAACAATGTTTTGCCGGAGGTGCTTATTTCTACCAAACAAGTTGATCTAGCGTCTTCCTTCTCGTCCACCCTGGCGTTTCTCTTCCGGCGTGGCTTCATGGGGGGCCTGGCGCCACGCTGGATGAACAATACACAGACAATACCTCTTCGGTCGTAGTCCCTGGAGTTGTCGGGGGACTTCGGGGCCCTTCGGCGGGCTGGACGGGCATTCCGCGCCTTTGTGGTCTGACAATAAGGGTGGGGCACCCAAAAAAGCATCGCTCGCTTGAGGCCGACATGGAAATTCGACCACGTCGCTACATGACGTAACAGAAGGACCGAGCCACCACCATCCTCAAGGAAAGCGAGAACCATGGGGCCCATGTTTGCACTTCACAGAGAACGCTCCGGGCTCGTCTGGGGTGGCACGGAATGCACCAAGGCGACGAACCGACAAACAAAAAGGCACCACATGATGGCCCTGCGTGTTACCTACCTACATACGTCGCCCCCTGACCCGGGAGCCTCGCCATGGTGGTGTGTGGTTGTCTAAAAATTGGCGCTGGATGCGATGTAGATCCTGTTGGGGCTGCTGGTCGTGGTTTGAGGTGGGTTCCGGGATCATGGATCCAATTAAACTCTAGTCCCGTCGGCTGCAATTTACAGTGCACGCAACAGCCAGAAGTTCGTTTCCGGCAGGCAACCCCCTTCCAGACGCCAACGTGACCGGAAGTACCGAGCAGCTTTCCAAACACCGTTCTGCAGGTCGTGCTTGCCTGTGCTTGTCTCCCGTCTCTGTGTGCCTGGTCAAACTTGCTCGATTTGTACTAGGTACCTGCCATGGAAGGTAATGGATGTATCTGCCCACTTGAGGTACCAGCCCACCAACCGGGGACCACCCGCTCCAAACATTGATTTACGGTCTCGCTAACTTTTTAGGCAACATGCTTACCATGTACCGAGTACCTAGGCGAAAGAAAAGTTATGGGGTTCTGGTGTGAGGATCACACCGCCTGGGTAACAGACGTTTATTTGGGGTATGCATGTCCATCGGGCATGTAAAGGGAAGCCTAACACCAGCATCCAGACTCTTGGCTCTCTTCACGTTCTACCCCACGATCGAGTCACCCGACGACCTCGAGCAAACTCTGTTCGGTCTGACGCTTCCTATTTTAAGCATCTCGACAGCGACCTCTATACCTCCCCGCCGGTATTTCTGTAGCCCCCGTGCCCCTGGAGAGGGTCTCTGAGATGCGGATACAATCGGACGGACGGCTGTTTGCCCGGCTTATTCGATTCCACAGGGGGGCTGCTGCCCCAGTTCAGTGAGGGCCCTGCCGCCCACGTAGTGCCAGGCCCAGGCACGCCGCCCGTGCATCATCCCGCATACATACACAAACGCACAGCCACGCGCTAGTCCTTTAACCAACCCAGGTAGCGCGGGGCAAGATCAGATGTATGGATGCGCGCGGCAGATGCAAACCACGCACCACCTAACCTGGGTATCGCATGGACGTCGACCAGCGAGACAAGAGAGGGAAAAAAAAAAAAAACAGGGCTGGCGTGGCGCCGGGTTTGCCGGGACTCTCGGCCGGAACGCCATCTCCGGGTCGCACCAACCCCGAAAGGGCCGTCTAGTGTGGTAAAAAGCACGGCGCGGGCGGGCAACGCAAAACCTTTTTCTCGCCCTGTTTTTGTTTGTTTCTTGTCTATGGGTGCTGACAAAAAAGAAAAAAAAAAAAAAAAAAACTATCTCTTAGCACCTCCCCACCCCGCTCGTTCGCTGCTACTACCTTACCTTACCTTGCCTATACCCACGCTCGCCGAGGGGTATATTGTTTTGTGTGTGTGGTAAGTCGGGTGTGAGTGTCAACAACCCTTGCTGGGGCCCTCCTCCGGCAAACCGACGCGTTCATGCCGCCTGGTCGGGAAGGCATGCTACATTACACGCCCGCCAAGAACTGCCTGATCTTGACAGTAACGACGACGAGTCGGGGGAGCCAGTCAGCCCCAACAAAGCTCGGCGACCAGGACCAGGTTCGGGTTTAAGGTCGCCAAGCTTAACCTAGGTCCGAGGCAGCAAGTGTCCATCCCACCATCCATCCCCTCCTCGTGCCGGCCATGGCCGAGTGCGAGTGGTTGGACTTCGCTTCCGGGGATGCCGACCAGCTCGAGCGTCGCCTGCCGCCCGTCCACTTGTCAACAGGGCGTCGGGGCGAAGGGGCTCCCGCTCTAGCACAGAACGAGGAAGAGCAGGGGCTATCGACGACACCACCGCCACAACCGCCCAGTGGAAGGGATGCTCTACAAGCTTCCGCTCGCCCCTTCGTCACGCTGACCTTTGCCACCTCGCTCGACTCCTCTCTGGCTCTGGCCCCGGGCGTCAGGACGGCAATCTCGGGTCCCAAGTCCAAAGCCATGACGCACTTTTTGCGTAGCCGCCACGACGCCATCCTGGTGGGCGCAGGCACCGCCATTGCTGATGACCCGGGCCTCAACTGCCGTCTGGCTGCCTCCTCGCCCGGCGGCGGCGACGGTGGTGGTGCCCGCAAGCCACAGCACCAGCCTCGCCCCGTCGTCGTGGACCCGCGTGGCCGCTGGCGCTTTTCAGAAGGCAGCAAGGTGATGCGATTTGCCGATTCTGGCCTCGGCCTGGCTCCTTTTGTCATCATCACTCCCACCGCCCTCCAGCAGGTCTCGGCCGAGAGAAGGGCGGTCCTGGAAAGCCGCGGGGGCGGGTATATCGTGCTGGCGGGCGCCAAGGGATCGGGCTCGGGCGCGACCTCTGGGATTTTAGATTGGTCTAGCATATTATCCGCCCTCCACGCTAAAGGGATTCGGAGTCTTATGATCGAGGGCGGTGGCCACGTCATCAACACCCTCTTGGGGAGTCGCCGCAACAGGACCATGGTAGACTCGGTCATCATCACCATCGCCCCAACCTGGCTCGGACCTGGCGGAGTCGTCGTGTCACCGGACAGGGAGCCGGCGCTCGACCACGACGGCGTCCCGGCCCCAGCCCCTGCGCCGCTGCGCCTTGGCAACGTTTCGTGGCACCAACTTGGGGATGATATGGTACTCTGCGGGGATATGGGACAATGAGACCCGTTGTGTGCGTGGTTACTACATACAGAGGTGCTGCCACCCTCATCGCGGTCAAACTTAATCCCGGATGAGCGGCATTTTTTCTCTATATGCATAGATCCATGCGAGCACACCCTGGCTTAGTTGTTTCAACTCTATTTTGACCCGTTTGCTGCAAGGTCCCTGGGTCAAACGAGGCGCCGAGGTTTCTAACGTGGCTTTTCTGGCTTTCGTATCTCTTATGGATATGTGAGATATGATATGCAAAAGAATTCCTTGATAGGGTAAGAATAACCTGGCGGATTTTTTTTCTAAAGCAAGAAAAAATGAAAACGCTCCGATAAACTCCCACCTAAGCGGAATGCCAAGGACATGGTGGGACGAACGCGTAGAGGCGACAAACGGACAAACGGGAAAAAAAAGAAGGGCAACAAAAAAAAATCAACCGCTAGGTACCTAGGTAGGTAGGTAGTTACTGTTCATGACCGTATTCGCAAATCCGAAACTCAGCCAGCCAGCCACCTCTGCCCGACCACTCCAGGACTCGCCAATCGGACTTCTACATGCGAGGCGATGCATGCAGAAACCGGAGCCGGGGTTCAGCCACACGCAACTCTAATAGATGGGAGATAGATGTGTGCGTGTGTGTGCGCGGCAGGGCGCAGAGAGGAAAAAAGACTTTAGCCACGGTGAGCGGTTTATGCGGAGCTGCCGGCAGCCTTCTCGGCGGCCATCTTGGCCTCCATCTTCCTCCTGGCCGCGAGGATCATGTCGTCCCGCCTCTTCTGCAGCAGCGCCTGCCTCTCGTCGCGGCTCGAGCTCCATGCCTTGCCGCCCTTGCCGCTGCTGCTCCCGGTAGCGGCGGCAGCGTCCTCGCCCGACGACGACGACGATGACGCCGCCGCGACCTTGTCGTGGAGGTTGTATCTCGTGATAAGGTCCGGCTGCGCCGCCGCCGCCCCTGCTGCGGGGGAGGGTGTGGTCGCCGTCGCGGCGGCCGAGGGCGGTGGCGTGGGAGGTGGGGGAGGCTGGAAGGTAATGGGCGGCTGTGGGCGATTTTTTGTTTAGTAACGCGACCGCCCGTGTAACAAATAAGATCATGGTCGACTGGGACGTCCATAAAACAAAAGCAAGAAAAAAAAAATAAAACTCACCGTCTCCAGCCGCCCAGCCAGGATGCGATCCGTCGTAGCAGTCAGGTTGCCGCCGTTGCGCTGCAGGTCCCACAGCACGGTGCGCCGGTCGACCTGCGGGAACATCTGCTGTATCCTCTCGACCGCCGCCTCCCGTTCGCGGGATACGGGCCCGCCGCCGCCGCCTCGCCTGGCGCCCGCCCCGGACTGGCTGCTGCCGTCCCGGCCACCGGCCGCGCCGGCTTGGTTCCCACCGCTGCCGCCTGCGCCGCCTGGCGTTGAAAACAGATACCGCAGCACCAGGCCCGAGAAGACCAGGACCAGGATCAAGGAGGGCACGTTGATCTGCTCGTTCGCCATGGTGGGTCGTTGTGGAAGGAAGTGGCCTTTGTTTTCTTTGTCTTGCTTCTGCGGCTCCCTCCCCACCCCTCTCTCTCCTTTTTTCCTTCTTCTTCTCCTTCTTCTGTCTTTGCCAGAGATGGACAGGTAGGTAGGTGAGTAGGTATATAAAGCCGAGAGATCCCGGGGAGCTCGCTCGCGCCGTCTGACCTGGTCGGGGTTTTTGCTGGTAATCCGGTGTCCGACGTTGGGCGCGTGCGTGCGTCGGGTCGTCGTCGATTCGGTGGGCCCGCTTCTGAACACGTTTGTGTTTTTGGTTTGTCGACAGACGGACAAAAGACGAGAACAGGGAAAAAAAAAAAAAAAAAAAAAAAAAAAAANAAAAAAAAAAAAAAAAAAACGAACAGCACAACGAGAGCAGGAATTAAAAAATACACAAAGAAAAAAAAGAAAACAATGTGGTGCTCTCAGTTCGCCATTGTAGCTCTCTGCGGGGGGTGGGGACGGGAAATAGGTGGCGTTGGCGGAGCGGTCAATTATCGTCGGAACATGATTGATGGGCCGCATGTCCGAGAAGGTTGTGTGCTGCATGTGCTTTTCAAACTCAGCCCAGTCGCCCTGACCCGGACACTGGCTGCTCCGATAGGGCGTCGCCAAAAAGGTGGCTGATAAAATCGCCCATCAAAAGTACCCGGCGTCATCGAACGAGGAAAAAAAAAAGCCACTGCATAAGAACAGGGAAAGCAAAGCAGATCCGTTTTTTTTTTTTTTTATTTTTTTTTTTTTAATCTATGCACATCAGTATTTCTATTCGATTCCTGTATCCGGTCGCTGAGACTGACGTCGCCAAACGTTGCGTCGCGCAGCCCAAGTACCAACCCATCCGTACCGAAGTGGGGCCTGTGTGCATGTTGGGAGATTATCAGCGAGAACCTGCCCACCCACGTATTCAAATCGGTGGTTTCCATTGATAGGCCACGATTAAACGACGAGAAGGACAGCAGAGCAAAGAAACCGTACAAGAAACATAGAGACTCCGGGTATCATGGTACGCTGTCAGCTGCTTCAAGCCTCAATGAATATTGCTTCGCCGTGATCCACCAGGCACATGTTGGGCAGTGCAGAAAGTGGTGGTAAAGAAATACCAGCGTCAGAATATATTTGGTCCCTGGCCCAGTTCTGGGCCAGTCAAACGGACCCGTGCGTCCCCAGAAAGTCATGCTTAAAACAACGTTTGGCAGCGAAAGCTCGTTCGAGCCTATCATACCGCTGCCTGCTCCAGCCAAGTTTTGCCTCCCACCGAAATCTCAAATGCTGTTCGAGGAATGTCCTCAAGAGAAATAATCGTGGCTTCCAGAGACTCCTCACCCATAAGAGGGGCTCCCTCTCGTCGCTGCCTAGTGAAACCCACCCCCTCCCCCATGGTGAAATACTACCCAACGAATACTCAAGCACCTAGGCTGACAGCCATGGGGTTCGTGTCAAGGTCATTGTAATCGAGCGACAGCTCGCGCTGATGCAACCATATCCCAAAGAGTTAGCGATTCCCTCGTAGAGCCGTGATAAGAGGCGGCAGCCGACAAGCAGCCGGGACCAGACCAAGAACTTACCCGATCCTTGACCCACCGGGTGGTGTCCCACACGAGATAATATCCGCGCTCGTGGTTCGGGCTTATCACCTGGGGCATCATGTGCTCGTCCTTTGTGAGCCAGATCTGAAGCTTCTTGTGCCACCTCCAGTTCCGGTTGTTCCTATGGTAGACAGAGGAAGGATCATGGCCTAAGTTAGTAGTTGGTAGATAATACCACAGCGGCAAGGCCGAGCAGAGGAGAGGAACTAACAACTCCATGGCAGCCAGTTGTTGCTGCTGGTCGCCCGGAGACGAGTAGAAGATCCACATCAGGGTCTCCTCGTTGAAGCCTTGAATCTTATTCTCGATTGTCTGGACATTGGTGACCTTGTAGCAGTCGGGTAGGCGGAATTTTGGTATCGCCGGCCGCGGGGGCGTGTCATCGAATGCCGCGTACACCTGTTCAGATATCGGCCTGGCCGAGGCGTTCATCCAAAGTCAGCAGGGCACAAGTCTCACGAGGCGATATTTTTTATAGACGCCAAAATCACAGCACAACGTACTCGGAACTCCTAAGCGCCGAATCGAGGCCCATGCTAGTATAGTCAATCCCGGACACAAGGGCGTTGAAGTCAGGGTAGTTGTTCATGAGATAGCGAAGGCCCTTGATGCCCCATTTGTCCGCTTCGGTCATCCCACCCAGCGGATCGTGAAATGGCGGTGCCTGTTCTGCCTCGTCCTCCTTGGCCTTCGCAGCGGGAGCGCTGCCGCCGATGGCCCCGAGGTGGTGACGGTTGTCCGCTTGGTAAGATAGGCCATCCAGAGTTGAGCCCTGCGACGTAATGCCGCCATCTCGGGAGGCGGCTGCCTTCTGACGCGGGTCCTCGTCGGCAGCCAAGTTCCGCGACTCGACAGGCCGGGTTCCTAAGGGAGCGCGAAATCAGCACGCTGTAAGTCATAGCGGCGGGAGAAGATCTCTTCCAGTTGCGAGCCGGGCGAGACCGGACTGACCAACAGGGGAGCGGGCTTCCGTCGCCCTAGTGTTGGCAGAGAGTGCGCTCAGGAGCCCGTTTCCAGCTCTGCTTGACGGCTGGGCCGAGGACGGTGTGCTGTTGCCTCCTCCTTGCGCGCCAAACCCTAGACTGGACATGAGGCTGGGAGCGCCGCGCTCGCGGCCAATCTCGCCGTTTGGATTCCGATTCAGCGGCAGGAACTCCTCAACAGCCCCCTGTTGGGACTGTGCGGCTTGGCCCATGTTCCCTTGGCTTCCGAACCGAAACGAGGCTTGATCTGCAGGCAAACGTGAGCTGGGGGTGAAAAGATCGTCCTGCTGGCTCGTTTGCTGTGCCGACAAAGGTGTTGGTTGGTTGCGCTGGACACCAGCAGGGCCGCCTATGTTTCTCGATCCGCCTGTTGACCACATGGTCGATTGGGACGGGTTGGGCAGTTGGGAGTTGCCGCCTGACAGAGACGGGAACTCGCTGCGGAATTCAACAGGTCAGTATTGTTCGAAATATGTACTTGGAGGAAGCGAGCGCAAGGCGGTTTGGTACGGGCTTGGTAAGTGAGGGGAATGTGAGGTGAGGTTGAGAGATGGTGTGAGTTGAAATAGGTAAGCATTCTAGTACCCCTGCACATCACCAGAGGCCGCGATCGGCTTTGGCTTGTGGGTGGGCGGAAGACGCGTCGAAGAGCACAGTTCAACCATCCTAAGCTTCGAAGGCTTCAAGGGCTTGGAGGCATACGCAGTGCTCCGGCTCGGTGCGCGGTTTGGAGGTCCCATCTTGGAGTTCCCCAGCCCGGATCTGCTAAGTAGCAAAATAGAAGATGTGCGTTGGAGGTGGAGTGTTTGTTGCCGTTGGCGTGTAGAGAGAGCGAGGAAGATGCCAAAGTATTATGCAGGAGGGAGAGGTCAAAGGTATTCAAACATACGAAAGGTCGAGTGGAGTGGCAGGTTGCGACCCGCTCAAGCTCTGCGCAAAACTGACGTTGCCGCCTAGCTGTCGTGACGGGTTTGGCAGTCCACCGCCGCTCATGGGGATACCGGCACCAAATGCCCAGCCAGAGCCGTTCCCGCCTGGAGGAATATCACCAAAACCACCATCAGCATTTTCCATCTCATCTTTTTGGCGACCCGAAGAGAAGGCGGGTGGGGGTGGCAGTGGTCCAGTCTCACCCAGCTTGCCGTTTGGTAACCGGTTCGAAACCGCTCGGCCGGGTTGTTGCGGTTGTTGCTGCTGGCCTCCAAAGCCTCCTGGCATCCCACGGAGGGATTGCGGTACTGCTCCTGAACGCGCCAAGTCGCTGTCAGTAGCTTTCCTATTGGCGTCGGTACAACTGGGCACTCGTAGTAAGAACAGGTGTCGTCGAGGGTGGCCAACGAGACGGGATGCAAGTGTCCGAGGTTTTTGTATATCCCACAATCGGCTAGGTCGCGGTCGCGGTCGCAAAACCCATCGTGTCCAGATTTTGTAGCCTCAAGGCGAGAGCTGCTGAGTGGTGGAAGGCGCGGCAAGTCGTAGCCCTCCTTATTGCGGGTGCTTGCGGCGCATTGCATCTACCGAGAGAAGCAGCACAAGCACCAACGGCCGAGGGCAGCTGCATCGATGGGAAGGCCCGACTGGTCCCGGAGATGGCGCCACTACCCTAGTTTTTTTTTAGGGGGAAAGGGATGGCAATCGTCGACGGCGATGCGAGGCAGGCGCAATTAGGAGGTGGTCCAGAGGGTTTCTGACGGCCAGGAGGCGAAGGTCTCGTTCGTCCAGAAGGCGCAAGGGACGCCATCGATACGGCGATAATTGCGGGCGACAAAACGGCGTGGTGGAGGGGTAGGTGGGCGGGCTGGAGGAGGGATGGAGATGGGAGAACCGGCCGGCCTACCTGGTCTATTCATTGTCGGGGGAGGTTGCTGCGAGCGTGGGGTGGGAGAGGGCCAATTCGGGAGCGTCGAAAGCATATGCGACCTGGGGAGGCCGTCGGGCGTCGTCGGCGAGGTTATGCGATGGCGCGGCGACCGTTCGGGATGCTGGAACGCGAGAGGCTGTGGTTTTTAGGCCTGTTTGTCGCCGATGTTGGTTCTCCAAGTTGCAAGGCTCGTTGCAATGTGACCTGGCCGCGCCAAGAGCATGCACAGTGGCCCGTGCCCCTGTATAGTGCAACACCATTGGGCATTCCGCACCATAGCCTGGCCCCAGCCTTCCGCGGCCCACCCCAGCTCCTCAGCCTTTCCAGGGATCCGCCTCGCTGCAGGTTCCATGTGCGTTTGTCACCCCGCTCGATCGAGTTCCGTCATGATCACGCGTGCACAAATGGGTCTGCCCCGAATTCGTTTGCACTCTCCTTTTCTCTTTGGTCTGCATCCCGGCGCGTTTGTCTACCTAGGTACCTAATTGATGTCAATCGACTCCATTCTGCCATATGATCACGGGCAGACATGTGCTCGCTTTCAACCCAGGTTGCCAAGGAGGCTCCCCGCAAAGTCAAAATCTTGCAGGTGCCTCCCGATCAGAACCATCTTTCCCTCGTTGGCCGTGTCTCCAGCAGCCGCCTCCCGCCCCTTATCATCTGGTGAATCGAATATTTCGAACAGTTCACGCACTCCCTGGACCATCTTAACACCACCGTCGGAAAGAACCAGCCGCCCTTTCACGCGATGAACCTCGAACTGAGCCTTGTCCTGGACCTTGGCAGCGCTGGGCAGTTCGTTTTCCCACAGGACTGACCGCAGCCACTTGTCCACATTTGCGACCTGGCTGGGCTGGAACACTCCCAGAGGTATCGATATGGTTGATATTGACTGAAATCCGGGCAGCCGGTCAGCAGCAAGTTCACCTCGTCTCCATGGCGAAGCGGGACTTGCCCGCACTTACCGAGTCTAGGTGGGAGCGCCCCTTGGAGGCCGCGGAATCCAGGCCCTCGACTCTATCGTAGGCATGCAAGTCCAACAAAAAGCCCTCCAGCCGGGGTACCACGCTCTCCTTGGTCGTGTGTATCTTAGCAAGCCCGTTGATGGATTGTATTCTCTCCTTGACGGCGTCCAGCTCCGCCTCTGAAACCAGATCCGCCTTGTTGATGACGATGACGTCGGCATGCGAGATCTGGACGTGTGCGGTGGTCATGAGGGGCCCGTGGGCATCGCTCTCCTCATGGCCCTCAACTTTTCCCGAAGGGTCGTCGAGGCTGCGCAATACGTTCTTGGCGTCGACCAGTGTGACAATACCATCCAAGTAGATGGTGCTACTGAGACCCTCATCGACCCAGAAAAGCGGCGCCAGGTTTCCAGGATCGGCCAGGCCCGTCGTCTCCAGAAGGATGTAGTCAAACTTGCCCTTTTTCTCCATCAGAGACTCGATGGCCGCAACGCCTGTATCCCTAACGATTCAGGTCAGGTCAGTCGCACCGGGCGGCATGCCAAAAAGGGGGAGCTAGACTGCAAGCTCACTTCACTGAGCAGCATATGCAACCGTTGCCAACCTCCAGCCACTCTTCAACCGACTCCCCGTCTTTGTTGATGGTGAGCGACTTCTCGATGTCGAGAGCTGCACATCCGTCCCCGATATTGTTAGTCGACAGGATAATAGTCAAGGTAAAGCTGTGTTGTTATCACGTGGGTATTACAATCTCCAAACTCTGTGATAGTCCAAGGACTGTCAGCAAGGCCGGTCGTCACATTGTGGGGAGCACAGGGCTGGCCACATGCCGTTCATAATAACAGCGATCTTCTTCCCGTGCTCGGCCGTAAGGATATAGTTGAGCAGAGTTGTCTTGCCGGCGCCAAGGTAGCCTACACGTGACAGTGAGTCTCACCTGCTCCTATTGCAAGAAGCTGTGGGTCAAGACGGGAGACCGGGCTGCCGCCACTCTATGTGGCCTTGTTCATACCGGTGACTATCGTTATGGGAACCTTGACGGGCTTGTCGGACTCTGCGAGGCCATCACCTGTGTCGACCAGGTCCGGCGGAAGCTCGTCATCGTCGAAATCCATTGTGGCCACGAAACTAGGACTCAGTTGATGGCTGTTCGTACCTAGTTACAAATAGCACTTAGCCCACGGGTTAGAAGATGCACCAAGTGATATTTGCTGGTACTTCCATTGCTCAATCATCGAGAGCCCCCTCACCCCACTATAAGACGTCACCGCCTGCAATGGGTGCCGCAGAAGCGACCCCGCCAATGGGATGCAGCTTATATAATATGATAGCTCCTGTGCATGGATCCACATAGGCGCCAAATCCATTGCGCATCTTTGATCTGGATGCAGGGGGCCGCCCAGGGTCTGGACAGGTGAGCTCGAGCTGGAAAACAGAAAATCAAGCAGAGATCAGTCCATTCCGTCGCATCCCACAACCAGTCCCATACGAGAGACGGCGCCCTGTCGTGTACCTACCTGGCTCCTGTCGCGGCCGCCGACCGACATCGACGACTGCCTGCACGCCACGCTCCCACGCCTCCACTTGGCTACCTGTCACTTTCTTTTTTTGCGCCAGGCCAGCTCGCTTGCTGGCGATTCGCTGGCGATGGCCTCCCTTCCGCCAAGCTCGCCGCGACTACCAAGTCCTCCTCCCCCAGCCGAAATCCAGCTCGGTCCCAAGCCACCATCAACGGGAAGCACGGCCAACCGCCACGCGCAGCAGATGGAGCAGACGGCCCTCGATGCAAACTCCAAGCGCCGGATCCATCCCGGCACCAGATCCGCCGACATGGCGGCTGGCCCGCCGCTCGTGGCGCTGAGTGAGGTGTGTTGTTCTGGTCACCTCAAGGCGCATGCCACAAACATGAAGACACAAAACAGCGGCTAACCGACTCCTCTCCCAGCTTGACTCTGCCTTCCAGCTCCAGGAGCACCTGGCGGCGCTACACTACCACCACACGGCGACCAACACGAACCCCGTAAACCGCGAGACGGCCGCGATTCTGGCCACGCCGCCGCCCGGCATTGACCGCTCGCTGTGGCTATACGAGCTCTGCCGGTTTCTGATCGAGCAGTGCAACGGCCTCATCGTCGGGTTCCTGTTCGACACGCCGCCGTGCAGCGCCGCCACCTGCCCCGAGATGCGGGCGTCCGAGTGGCAGTTCCTGTGCGCCGTCCACGATCAGCCTAAGTCGTGCTGCGCCATCGACTACTGCTGCCACACTCTCGACTGGGCCGCCAACGTTGTCACGAACCCCCAGATCTTCCCTTCACGCTTCGTCGCCCTCTCGGACGCCCACGACAAGGGCGCTGCCGTTAAGAACCTCGTCAACGTCTTCCGCCGCCTGCATCGCATCTTCGCCCACGCCTGGTTCCAGCACCGTGGCGTCTTCTGGACCGTCGAGGGCCAAACGGGCCTTTACGTCCTCTTCAAGACCGTTTGCGACAAGTACGACCTCCTGCCAAGCGAGAACTACAAACTCCCACCCGAAGCCGAGGGCCTGGAGGCTCCCCGCGCCTTCGCGCCGTCCGGAGGTGACTCTCACCCGCAGCAACCGCAGCTGCAGCCTCCATCACAGCTGGGGATGATTCAACCCACGTCCATCGCACGCCCGCGCAGCCAGGGCGCCCAGTCCGACGGGGACGACGATCATCTGAACGCAGCCAGCGGCAGGATAAGCACTAGGAGGCACATCCGTAACAGCCCGTCGACGGGGAGCGCCGTCACGACGGTCATGGAGGCTGACGAGGACGACGGCGGCACTGGCTCCATGGCGAACCGTTTCAGGCAGATGCGCATCATCGAGGCCGCCATTCCCGAGGACGACCCGGATGCTGCCGAAGTTCCAGTCATCGTTGAGCACATTGACCCGGTCCCACCAGCCGATGGAGGTGCTGCTCAGGCCGCGGATACTGTCGGAGCCGCAACGGTGGAGGTCGACGGCTCGGATGCTGCCGACGACGTGACAGTGGTCTCGGCCGGCTCGGAGGAGTCCCCTCCGGCGGCTGAGGTCACTGAGCAGGCTTCGATGGAGAAGACGACAGCGCCTGAGGAAGACAAGACACAACAGCAAGACTCAAGTGCCGAGTCCCATGAATCTCCTGCTCTGGATCTAGCCGCCACCAGCGTCACTGACTTTGCACAGCAGGCAGAGGCGGCCTCAGAGACGGGCGGTCAGGAGGCCACCGAGGCCGTCGCCCCTGTCGACAACTCAGAAGCAACTGAAGCGCAGGAAGCCAAAGACCCGACTGGCGCCAAGAAACCAGAAACAGCAGACGATGCAAAGGAGCCGGCCGAAGCACCCGAAACGAAATAGTTGCTGTTCAACAACTTGCCCGAGTGTAAGCGGAAGTCGTACGGGTGGACAGCCCGTTCTAGGGTCTGTCGTATTTGGATTCTTTTCCAGCCCTGGACCGGGACCGGCCAGGCAGGTCAGATACATGTTCCAGAGCATAGCATCATAATACAGTGTACACCCTGTACCCGTCGAGGCTGAGTTGCAGCTAGGAAGCAGACATGGCTTTGGTTCGCTGTTTTCTTTAACTGGTTCCTCGCGGATAGTGCTGCTAACTCTGTCAGTCAGCAACTGGATCTTGGCTCAAAAGGGTGGTTCCTGTATAGGTAGACAACGATAGAACTTGTCAAGAGTCCGAAGACTATTTAGATGTAGCTTGGAAGAAATATGTATCTGCGCCCTATATGTTGAGATATAGCATATAACCTGGCGCGCAATAACACGGGCATTTGCACGCCTGAAACGTCAACGAGCGCGTTGCCTGGCCCAGTATCATATTCATTTTTTTTTATTATTACTACCCGTACAATGGCACCCGGATAGAACAGTTATTCCAGATGTCCCTATCCAGCCACACCAACGTCGTCTCGTTGTGAGTTCCCGCAGAGAGTGTGACCCCAGCCTCTCGCTCCGGCCCTGTGCGCGCTCCTCCCTTTCCTCCTCCCGGCCTTTCCGCGTACGAGAATCTCGGCAGGGGACGGGTAAACAGTGGAGGAAACGACTTACACACGGATATTACGTGCTCCGTAGGTAGGTACAAGCAGGCAGGCCAGGCCGTCGGTTGGTGAGTGAGAGATTGCAATGTCGCACCCTTTTTGCGCCAATCATGATCCCAGCTCGTTACATATGCACCGCTTGATCTGCGCCTATTTTTGTTTTCTTTTTTTTTTTTTCCCCATCGGAAAGTCCGGGGACCACCACGGGAAATGCCGACCCACGCCGGCCCGAGCGCGGAGTCACCGCGGAAACATTTCTGTGAGATGAGACGGGACGAAAAAGAAAGAAAAAAAGACAGGACGGACTGGGCTGGGTTGGGTTGGGTTGGGTGGGGGAGCAACACCGCCGGAAAAGTGCATGGGGCCTTCGGATTCGGATGGCCCTCGGCAGCATGTCAGGGGTGTGGGGTAGACTTGAGGCTCGGAAGGAGGGCTCTTTTGCTCGTTATGCGGGACTATTTTTGGGGTTGAAAAAAAATATATCAAAAGAAAAGATATGTGTTTAACTGGGAATGGCGGCTGCTTGTTATTCCGGCAAATACACGGACGCATGGATGACGCTCCCTTTGTGCGGCATCGTGCATAGCCAACAGTCATTGAAATGTCTCGTGGTCCCATGTCGGCATACTATAACATTGCGAGTGCTTTTCAGTGCGAAGCCGTTGGCGCCCCTTTCCCCAGGCTTTGTTCTCGTTTTCTCCCTCTCTCTCTTTTTTTTTTTTTTTTTTTTTTTTTTTTTCCCTTTCGTCATCTCTCGCATAGAAGTAACTGCAAGGATGCAGCATTGCGGCCAAGCAGGGCTCCCATCCGACAAAAGAGGGAGGGGGGTGTGCACACAGGAAAGCCGGCGTGACTCCAGGAGGACAAAAAAAAAAGGATGCGGATTCCGGCTGATACCCTTCTTCGTCTCATGTCTTCAAGTGCAGCCCCAGACCAGGACACCTCCCTGCAAGGCGTGTAACCCCTGGCGGCACATGCGCTCAGGGAGGGTCATCCATGCCCGCGGTGCCACTTGCTCATGGCAGGCAGGCAGGCAGGCAGGCAGGCAAATAAGCAGCCCGGCAGGCGGGTTCATCCCCACACCTCCACCATCAGCCCATGCAAGGCACGCCGACCATGGGGACCTCGTGTGTGATGATGTGTGGTCCAGGGTACCGTTCATAGTCAGCCCCCAAGGGGAGGAAGCAACAGCGCCGTCGGGATGCATTGCCAAGTAGCCGTTTTAAAGGCATGGGCCCAGACGGCGAATAAAAAAAAAAAAAAAAAAAAAAGAACAAAGAAAAAATTAATATGTGGCAAATAAAATTTGAAATGCCCAGAACGGGGCGAGAACGAAGACAAAACCTCACTAAACAGGGCGGGCAACAAGTGTTGAAAAAAAAAAAAAATTATAATAATAATAAATAAATAAAAAAAAGATAAAAACAGGCTGGTTGAAGGGAATCGACAGAAAAAAATATGGATGAAAGTAAGAAGGGGAAAAAAAAATACCCGGAAACGTGGCCAGACCGCTGTCGTCGTCCGTAACCGCAAAAACTCGAGGCCCCGAAACCAAGGGGCCACCCACCTGATGGCAGCCTCCTTCGATCTCGCTCACCTTTCGTCTGTGTTTAGCCAAGATATATCTGGCGGCAAAAGGCCCCCTTTCCGAATGGGACCCGGATCCGGGAAGGCGATCGAAAAAATGTGGACGCTCGCCAAAACCAGAATGCAATCCGACGTCATGACGGAAACGCCGCCACCCCTCACCTTCACTCGATGCCAAGCATTAAAAAAAAAGAAGAAAAAAGAAAAAAAAAAAAGAAAGAGGGTTAATTTTCACCGCCCCGGTCCCTTGCCCTTATCTAATCCGCCGGCGGCGCCAGGCCCCGGAGTCGGCGGCGGGCGGGCGGGACACCCTCCTATTCGCAGCTTGGTGAGGAGGTCCTGGATGTTGGGGAGGTTGTTGCGCTGGGCCGTGTCGATGCTCGCGTTGCGCTCGTCGGCGAAGGCGCGGATCGCCTGCAGGATCGGGCTGAAGCCCTCGTCATTGGGGAGCCACCATCGGATACAGGCCCCGTCGTTGAACAGTTCTGCCATGCGCATCCGCGTGCTCAGGGGAAATATGTATCTGGGGAAAGTCAGTCGTGTATCGTTCTCGCCCAGGGAAAGAAACCCAAGGGTTCAATCGACGCCCGCCGCCAACCCGCGCCCCACCCC
>PYSS01000193.1:6528-44176 GCA_003049465.1 Magnaporthiopsis rhizophila
TCAGGATTATTTTGCAAAATATCCTTAAAAATCAAAATTTAAATTAATCAGTTTTAATATTAATTTTTCCTTTATTAAATATAATTGGCTCTTATTTTATTATTATAAAATTATATGGTTTTATTTTTAATATATTAAAATATTGTACCTTTTTATTATTTTTAGGGAAAAATAATTTTTTTGGGCTTTGCAATTAATTATAATTTTTATTTTTTGCCTTTTTCAATATATTATTATCCTAATATATTTGTACTGGTTATTAATTGTTATTATTAGGGTTTTTGCTGGTTATTATCGTTTTATTCGTGCCTTTTTTTCGGGTAAATTCCTTAATTTTTTGCTTAAAATGCCCTTTTCCGGTCCCCGGTTGCTTTTATTAAACAAATAAACCCATTTGTTTAGACCTGCATTTTTTTTTTATATAAATTTTGCATTCCGGCTTTTCGTATATCCGGTATATAAAAATTTTTGCTATACATATTATAAAATACGCTAATAATAGTTTAAAAATTGCTGCAAAACTTTTATAACCTATTTTTGCCATTTACCATTTTGGAAATTAATATTTTTATCATAAGTATTGCACTGGCCCCTTTTTTTTCGTGGAAAAAAATTATGTTTTAGCTTTTTAGCTATATATTATTTATAATTATTGTACAGGTATTTGGCCCAAAAAAATTTATCGTAATGGCCCGTATCGGGGTCCATATTTTTATAATCTAATATATATAATTATGCTAACTGCTAATTTAGGTTCGAAATATTCTTAAATAGTGCCCTATAATAAATAATTAATTAATTATTTTTTAACCAATCCAAAAACTTTTTTTTATTATTTTGCGCTGGTTTTTTGCACACCAAATTGCTAATAAGTTTAGGTTAGCCCCAAAATTATTAATTTATTTCCGAAAACCTGAATAAGGTGTATATTTTTCGTACTTTTTTTTTGGTTATAAAAGGTTATTTTTTTATATCGATTAATTATTGGTTAAATTTTTGCTGGAATTTTTTAAAATTAATAATATATTATTTTTTGCTAAATTTGTTATTATTAAAATCTGCCTCCGTAATTTTCCAAAATTTTGTTAAATTTAGCTTTTTTTTTGGGCTTATAATAAATATATTTGGCCCAAAAATTGTTCCGTTTTTGCATTTATATTTAAATTTTCCTTGGAATTATTAACCAAAATATCCAATATATCTTTGCACCGGGCTAATTTTTTAAATTTCCTGTTTTATTTTTCAAATTTTTTCGAAATATACATTATTGCGTTATTTTCTTTTTAAACGTTATAAAATTGGTGGTTATTTTAACCTTTTTTTTATTACCAATCCAGGATCGGTTAACTTATTATATTACAGCAATTTATTATTTTGGATAATACCCTATAATTTTTTTATCAAAATAATAAACTATACAATTTTTATCAAAATAATAAATTTAGCTAAATAATGCTCCAAAATACAAACTTTTTTCTTTCGTTTATTATATTGCCCTGGATAAAATCGGAATTGTAGGATCGTATTTTTTTGGCGCATTTTTTTGGCAAAAAACGGCCATTTATCGGTTTTTTTGCGGACAATTTTTTTTAATATATCCTTTTTTTCCATACTTAAAGCATTTCCTATTTTTTAAATTTTTAAACCTAATATATTTCTGTTCCTTTTGCTGGTATATAATTTTAGCACTAAAATTTATAAATTTAAAATATATATTATAAGCTATAAATTATTATTATTTTGCTTTTTTTAATTAGTTTTATTATTTTGTACTATTGGTTTGGTTTGCTAAATTTTTTTCTCGAGGCAATATTTGTATAATTTATTACTAATAGCTATAATAATATAATTAATAAAATTTTTAAATTATTTTTATTTAAACAGCTTATTTTTTATATTATTTTTTAGCCTTTAATAAAACTGGATTATTTTAATATCTTTTATTTAATTAAACTTGTTAACCGATTATTAAAATTTGAAAATATAAATTAATACAGGGCCTTTTTACCAAAACTAAAACAATTTTCTTTCGGCCATTTATTTTTTATTAATTTGCCCGAAAATTTTAGCAACTTTCTCGCCAAACTTTTTAAAATTGGCAAATACCAGCTTAATTTTTTCCTTAAATTTGTCGTGCCCTTTTAAATAATCAAACCAAATAGATTCGAACCAATTTTTAACCTTACTATCCAAATACATGGCTGTATAAATAATTTTCTACTTTTCCCGCTAAAAATGATCTCGATAAAACAAAAAATACCCTTTATATTCGGTTATAAATATTTTAATTTTGCTTTTTTTCCTATCGTACTTATCAGGCAAAAGGAATTTATAAAATTTGACAGTAATATAAAGTTCGGTTTAAGCTTTTTTAAGTTTCTCAATTTTCGTGATAAATGCTTGCATGGCCGCCGAAAAATCGTTGTACAATTTTCCAGCAATAATAACGCTTTTGGATTTTTTGCCTGCGATTAATATAATTGCTATTATTTATTATCTCCGGTAAATACTAAACAGGATCAGTTAAAATATTACAAACGGTTTTTTGCTTTTAGGGTAGGGTATGCTAAAAAAGGTGCTAAACAGTAACGTTTTTATAAAATTGCTTGTGCTGGGATTAGGATAATAACAAAAGTTTCGATTACTTGCCCAAGGGGGTGCTTTGGAGCTAATTTAGGTTGATTAATGCTAAAACCTCCGTTAAAATTACCTAATATAAGGGAAACCCTTCCTTATATACCTGTAGATCTTTATATTATATTTGCGCTATATTTGTTATATTTATAGCAAATATATCACCGTGCTATATTTGTTATATTTGTAACAGATATATTATCCGTGTTATATTTGTTATGTTTATAGCAGATATATCACCCGTGCTTAGGTAAGTGCCTAGTTACGTAACTCCTTCCTGGCCTCGGTTATTCGGCTTTTGGCTTTTATGACTGCGGGGTAAAGGCGTCCCGCTGGGGGTTAGCCCCAGCCCTTCTGTCCCCTGCCAGCTATGGTCGTAACAATTTTGGCATATATCCGGTTTTTCGGTCGCATTACCGGTGCTACGGGCGCTTTTAACCCTTTTCAGGATATAAAATTCCCTTATTCCCGTACTGGCAGCAAAAATAAAATCGGAACGTCCGTTAATCATAACCAGTATTTTTCCTGTTATAAGTTTTGTAAAAAAAATAGGTTGCGCCGGTGCTTTATTTTAATTTTGCTATGCTTTTTATATAGTTTTTATTTGCTAATATTTCGCTTAGTAGGTTATAATTTTAATAAAAGGCAATTTTTATAATTTTGTTAAGCTAATTGGTATTATTAAGGTTATATGGATAAAAAGCAATAATAAGCTTTTTTAAAGGATATTAATGTTTTCCTAATAATACACTAACAGGTGCTAATAGCAGCGATTATTTTATTTTTCCGGACCGGTACCGGATTATTATAACCTAAGCTATTATTAAACTTATTAATATTTTTGTTAATACCAAAACGCGTATTCGGAGTGCTTATAGCCAAACCGGTTTGTTAAAAGGCCAAAATGTATATAATTTGCCGTTGTTCCGCCGCTATATTTTGTTATTAATTTGCCTTTATAAGCCAAAGCTTTTAATATTGTTATTTTTTTGTATTGCGCGATTTTGGCTGCTTTTTACCAAAGCTTAATGCTATATTATATTTATTTGGATCCTAAATAATGGGATACTTTAAATCTGGTGCGTTGCTTTTTTATCGTTTCTTTATCGGCGCATATATAATTTATTTTTTTCTTAATTACGGTTTTGCGCTAGCAATTTTGATTACAATGCCTGGGTTGCCGCTAAGGCCATTTTTAAAGCCGAGTTTATCATTATTTATAATATATATATATATATATATTGCTAATTTTATTAATATATAAACGGCAGCATTCTGCTAAGCGGTGGCAGCAGCTAAGGTTAAGCAGAAAGAGGCTAATATTCGGGATAATAATAAAATATTTTAATAATATTACGCTTAATTAATTAGCCATTTCCGCAATTATATTATTAATTTTACCGTATAGTTTTATAGCGGTTATTCCCCGGCATTTTTTCGGCGTTTTATTTTTTTTTGCTCTGGTTTTCCCGATATATTACCGGTGCATATCCTAATAAAAAATAGATAATTAGGGTTTTTTTGGTTCAAAACTGGCTTATTTCGAATATTTATTTGTTCTTTTTTATATTTTTGCCTTTTTTGCATTTGTATTGCCCTGTGCTGTCACTGTTATTTTGGATTTTGTTTTTGTTTGGGCCTATTTTTTGGTTTGTATTATACTGTAATTTTTTTATCCATTGCGCAAAACTGGCGATATCCGGATTATATACCGGTATATCGCCTGGGTTGCGCTATTATTCTGATAAGCCTGATTTATTAAAATATTTGGTATGGAAATTTTTAATTGCCTAATTTGCCCTTTTTAGATCGGTATTTGGCTGTTATATTGGTTTATAAAATATTAACCATTTAATTTTATATTATAATTTGTTATTTACTGTTTTAAAGTTAAAAATGCTATCGAAATGCTATTTTTTTACCGGTGTTTTATTTGGGTTGTTAGCATTTTTTACCAGACTTACGCTTATAGCCTGCTTATTATATTCCTTGTTTAATTTTTTTTGCCCCGCTCAATTTGGATTTTCCTTTTAAATTAGGAATATATAAAAAATGGGAAATAGGTTATATTATACTGGTAATTTAACAGTTAAAACTTTGGGATATACTTTTATAATTAGAAAAAAACCTATCCATTTTTCGCTAAATTTATTTATCGGTTTAAATATGTTTATATTTTTTGTGCTGATTCAGATAAGGTTTTTTTTTTTAAACGTTCCGGTATTAGTTTGGTGGCAATTGGTTGTTTTTTTGCACTTTTCCTTATTAGAGTTTGCTATAGCTTTTATATAGTTTTATATCTTTTGTATTTTGTTAATTATTGTAATTATATTATATAATTTTTTTTTGCTTCGCTAATATATTAATAGGTTGTTATTTTTATTTCGGTTTCATTTTTATATATAAATTTTATTTATAATTTGCAAAAAACGGGAATATGCCAGTTATTTTTAATATTTATTATTATTAGCAAATTTTGCTAATAATAGCTAATTTATTTAATTATTCTGATAAAAAAAGCAAAATATTCGAAAGTATTATTTTATATAAATATTTAAAATTTTTATTTGGCTGTTAAATTTTAGATGGAATGCTAACAAATATTTAAATATTACCCTTAACTTTTAACTTAATTTTTTCCAAAAAATTAAAACAAATTGCTGGCCTTTATCGGAAACAATTATATCGGCTATACCGTACAAACAATATATTTGCACAAGGAAAGCATTTGCCAAATATCCCGCATCGGTTTTTATTATCGGAATATAATAGCGCATTTTTATCAGCTTATCCGCTATAACCATAATATAATAATAAATAATATTTTATTATTTGTATAATAAAAATAGGCTAATATAATCGATACATATATCCGTTTATAAGTAAAAAAGCATAAATAAAATTTTTAATACGCCCGTTAGGAATCCTTTTCTTATTATAGCCATTTTATATAAATAATACCCCCGAATAAATATATTAATATCCCGCAAAAATTTGGGCCAAAAATATATTTGCTATAGCAAATTCTATATTTTGTTATATCCTGGGTATTTATTTAAACAAAGCCTATATATTTTATGCAAAATTTGCAACCGTAAGGTATTATTAAATAAAATAAATAGCCTATTTTTATAATAAATCCATTTGTAAATTGCCTTACAATCGATTTTTGCCATTTTCATTTATTTTTATACCCAGGCAAAAAACTGGCGTATTAATAAGCTTTGCAAATTAGCAAATATAATTTATACTAAATTTAAAATAATATATATTTTATCGATTAGCATATCGATATATTCTGATATATTAAAAACCCGAAATATTGCCGATTTTTTGCCAGGGCCCTATCGGTTTGCTGAAAATAATGTTCGGTAATAAAATGTTATCCTTTTATTATTAAGGTTATATATATCCACCGATTTAATACCAGGTAATTAAAAAAAAATATTTGGGATAATAGCAGTTTTTTCGCATTTATAAATAATATGGAATCGAAAATTGCTTAAAAATTCCAACGAGCAAACCTACCTTTAATTAAACAATTTTATAATAGCAAAATATTGCAAATTTTTATAATTTATCCAAATTTTTATTAATCATTTGGCTTTTTATAGCTTGGATTTTTATTTTTCGAAAATTTTAATAATAATTAAAAGTTTTTTATTATAAGTTTTATGATTATATTCCGTTAGGATATATTTAATTAAAAAAAAGGCAACTGGATAATGTATTTTTTTAACGTTTATCTGGAAAAATATATTTTTTATAACCTAATTTAATATATTTATTTTGATAATAATTTTTGATACAGGATTATAAAATGCCAGTATAATATCCGAGAAAAATATATCCCAAAATTATCGAAATATTATTAAAATCTTATTAATAAACTATTTTGGCCAGTTATTTATGCTTATCAATACAATTAATAAACGGGCTATTGCTAAAAAGCTGCGGATAAATCATTTATAAAAATTAGCAAAACCCAAAAAGTATTGAAACTTTTTAAAACTAATAAGTTACTGCCAAAATCGGATCGCTTTAACCTTTTTAAAATCCATCCTGATTTCTAACATTAATACAATAAAACCGAGATATTTTATTTTTTTAATATTAAATTTGCACTTTCAAATATCGATTATAAACCCTGTATTGGCATATTTTATAATAACCTTTGTAATATACCGCTAATATTTTATTTGGGTCCCGCTATAAATAAAAATATTATCCAAATAAATTATAACGTATCGGTTTAGTGCATTTAATAAAATATGGTTAATATAATACTAAAACAAACTCGGTATTTTTATTATTCCAAAATTAATAATTAAATATTTAAATAGCCCAAATTTAATAATAAATATTATTTTTTATTTATTTCCGGAAATAATATTCAAATAATTAAATATTGCAGTAATATTTGTTTTTATATACCATTTTGCTTTTGCCAGCACCTAAAATATTTCCCGGATTAGTAAAATAAAATATTTATTTTTTACCGTAATATTAAATCAGCCCTGGTATCCGCGGAAGAAAAGTATAAAAAGGATAGGACACCCACAATGATTTTTTTGGTATCCCAGGCAGCAAAACAGGCAATAATAGATTTTACCACTTCCCAACTTTGGGGGATATTATTTCCCTTTTACCTTCCTCTTTTTTCCTTATCCAAGCTTTTTGTGGATAATTTCGAGAACTAATACAATGCACAAATTATGCCAGTATTTTTTGTTCTATTATTTTCTTTATTAATAAAAATCCTTATTTTTATACAAAAGGAATAACCAATATCACCTGCAAATTAGCAATTAGATGATTTTAATATCGTTAATCCCGCAACCGCTAATATTCCTTTCCAATTAACAGCCAAATTAGTTTTTTTATTTACCCGAAATATTTATTTACCGATAATAAATTTGTTACCGGGGTAAAAAGATTCGAATTTAACAAATATTATACCGTTTAAAAAAATCACAAAAATAAAACCAAATATTTCCATATTATTAAAAATTAATTTTATAAATGCAATATTAAAAATGCGAAACATTTTGATATCGGAAAGTTTTATCCGAATATCGGTCGGATACGGAACCAATTTGCGGTATAGAGATATTTTTATAAATAAAAAGAAAGGTTTTATTATATCGATCAAATAATAACCGAGCCTAAAGGCTTTTGCAAGAAAATTAAGGCAGATTTTTGGTTTTAGGCAATAAAAGTAACAAATTATAAAGCGTTTTTCGCCTCGTTTAAAACTATTCAGCCACAAAATCTGATTTTTATTATAATAATATTAAGATTTATATTAATAATGTTTTTCGGGTATTTGTTCCAAAACATATTAGTTTTAAACTGGACGGAGTATGGGATTTTTTTATAAAAATTATTAAATGGATACGGAAAAACCTTTACAAAAAATAAGGTATAACGATATAATCCCCCCTTTATATTTGTTTTTTGCTTTGGAACCCCCCAGGGGATAAGGGTATAATTTTTATTTCGGTACCCTGTGGTGTTTTGCTTGGATATGGCCTTTATTTAACCCTTTTATTTTAAAGGGGCTTCTGGGGGGACTTTTACCGGCCTGGCCGATATAAGGCTAATATTATTTATTATAAACCGGTTTAAATTATTATATTTATACGGTTTAACCAAATTATTTAAAATAATATGGGCCAAAAATTTGGGCTAATATAATTATATAAATAGTTATTAAAATATTTTATTATTTAATAGTATTAAAAAATATTTGGTAATTAATAATATGTTTTTAAGTAATAAAAATATGCTTAAATATTATAAGCAAATGCTAAAATATTAAAATAATTTTTTGGTAACCGATAAATATTTGAAAAAAGTATATTTTAAAAGTTAAGGATTATTTTGCATTTATTTGGCAAATAAGGATTTATATGGGTATTATAATATAAATACGTTTTGGTTGGAAGGAAATTATATATTTGTGTATATAATAAAGCCCTTATTTATAAAAAATAAAAGGTAAGGCATACCAGATTTACGAATGGAGAAATTGGAGGTTTTTGTAATACAGATAAAAAAAGGAGACGATAGTTTTTTATAATTAATTTTGTTACCAAAATAATATAAAACTGATCTTTTGCATTTTTATGGTAAGCAAAAGATGCTTTTTTAAATTTAAAATAATAATAAATGTTTTAAATGTAAATAAATTAAATCGAAATACCGATTAATTAAACACTGTAATAAATACTTTTATTTTAGGCCGATAAAAATTTATATCCATTTTTATAAAAGTTTTAAACGAAAATACAAAATATAAATAAATACCATTTTATAGTAAAAAATGGCACGTGAAAAAAATATGAAAAAAATATTATATTAAACCTTATTTTTTTGGAATAATATAAATTATTTGCATATATCCTATAATATTTAATTTTATAAAATATTGGGATTTACAAATTAATTGGCCGAAATTATAATATATTATGTATAGTGAAATGTTAGATCTGGTTTAATAAAATATACAGGCAATATTCATTATTAAAAAAACGGAAAAAATAAGGTTAAGTATTCCAAAAAGAAAAAATATCATTTATATTATAAATTTAAAATAAAAAATAAAAATTGCCCTTTAAAATACCAAACCCGCCATTGGTTTTTTTCGTAAAAGAAATTATTTTAATACCAGTATTGGTATTAAATATAATCCAATAATTTTTAATATAAAAAAAAAGGAATATATACAATAATACGCATATTATAAAAATGCAACATATATATTTCTATTTAAGCTCTTACACCTTGACAAATTATTTTAAAAGTACCCCGGTCCAACCCATAATAAAATTTAGTGGCAAAAAGAACAAAATTATAATTAGATAACCCTGTATGGATTTAAATTAAAAAAGGCGAAAATCTGTTACCAAAATTAATAAGGTTACCGCAAATACTTTTTTTAGTTGCAATAATAGCGGTTATTTTAAATGCAAATTTATAAATATTTTGGCAATTACCGAAATATCAGCGGTAGCCTTTTCGGGATTTATAAACTATAATAATGAAAAAAGCGTTACGGTATAGCAAAAACGTTCCGGATAATAATAATAACAATAATAAAAAATATAATAACCAGGCAAAAAGAAAAAATCATACTTATATTTCCAATTTAACAAAAATTATTATTTGGAAAAATAGCGCAAAGAAAAAAAAAAGGCCGGCGGTTAATAAATAGGATAATTAAAATAGGTATAATAAATGCACCGATTAATAATACTGCCAACAATAACAAAAGTAATGGGCCGTAAAACGGATTATTCTGAAAAAAAAAACAATTAAAATAAAAATAATAATACCGGGCTAATTGCCTGTAGCAATATTAAAAATATATTTTAAAAAGGGATAATCTTTAAAACGAAAATAAATAAAATATTTGTTTTTATAAGAGCTGTAATACATATTTAATATAATAATAATATAAAAATAACGGGAAAAATTTATCGCAATAGGAATGCGGTTTGGAATTTATATAAATAAATAATAATTTTGCTTAAAATATTAATGCCAAATAATATCCCTATTTTGGCAATTTTAAGGTAATTAATGATATAATTAATGGGGCTGTGCGTAAATTATAATTAATAGTATTGCATTTGCAATAAAGGTGTTTGATTTAAACAAATGCGATTGGATACATATAAATTAATAATAAGTGGTTATATAATAGTGTTTCAAAATTAAACTATTTCGAAACCGAGTATTGCAGGATACCAGAAGCAAATTTATTTCACCATAATAATGCATTATATAACCCTAGCAATCCCCAAAGCACCCCGGAACAACCCACTCCACCATATGCAGGACACCAGAATACCGCGCACCAGGGCTGTAACATTATTTAGGCTCCGGTAATTAATATATATTTAAATTCCCCCCCCCCCCTGGTTTTTTAATTAAAAGGATTAGGGCTGCCGCTAGTAATATACTGGGGGAAATAAAGCTTTTTAGCAAATATTTATCCAGGTATTTCCTTATTATATATAATTTTTATTATAATATAGCTTAATTATAAAAATACGGTAATATTTTGCCGGGTAACAGTTTGATTTTATAATTAAATAGCTTATACAGCGGAAAAATATCGGCATTTTATAGGAAAAAGCAATTAGCAAAATCGTGCAGTTTTTAGGGAAATTTTTTCAGGATCTTTTTTATTATAACAAATAATTTGCCATTCAAATATTTTTAAATATCCTTATTAAAAACCCCCCATAAATATAACATTTTTTCGATCCATTTTTGAAAAGCTTAAACCTTAAATTTAAATTTTGTGCCTTTAAAAAGCTTTTATATTTAAAAAATGTTTCGGAGGATCGCTATTGCCATTTTTCCGGTAAAACTGTCGAACAACCGGTAATTTAATAAATTATCTCCTTTTATAAGCGCAAAAAATCCCTTCCAAATTATTTGCTAAATATATATATATTTTTTTACTTGCAAAAGGTCAGAGAATTAGGTACACCTAAAAAACGGATATTTATATCAGCAATTGGCAGTTTCTCGGTTTCCGCCAATATCATACCGTTTATATTTAATATTTTTGCTGCCCAATCGATTATTAAATTATAATATCAAAATTATAACAGTTCCAAAATAACATTTAAACCCCCTAATAATTAGTAATAAAAACCATAATTTTTGTAATATTTCCAAATATATGTATTATTTTATTATATTTTGTAATGTATTTTACCAGTGATTTGTTGGCAAATTAAAAAAGTTTTGGCTCGGAAAATTAAAATTTTGGCAACTTATAAATATATACAAATATACTATCGATAAATACCCAAAGGAACATTTTATATCGACCAATAATTAATAAAATATTGGTCGATTTTTATATAAAAAAAGCAAAATATTGAAAAAAAAAACGTTCTATTAATATCACGGGACTAAACCAAGGCAGTACCCATTACACCAAAGCAAAAGGGAATATTATCATATCCGGGGCTATAATATATTTGGTCCTTATAAGGAATCGTACCGTGACAATACTCCACCCTTATGTTACAATTATCCTCAATTGCACAAATGCACAATTAAAATCAGTTTTTGCATAAGGTTTGCTTTTTAAAGGCGCTGCATAAGCAGGGTGCTGGCACTGGCGCTACGCAAGCAAAGCGCTGGCGCCCGTGCATTATAATGCACGTGCCACGGGGTTAATCGCTTAATAAACCCCCCTGAAAAGCCTCAATCGGCTTTTCGAATCGTTAAAACCAATTGCCCTGCCCCCGGCAAAAAAAGCGCCACAGGTGGTATCACGTGCGCGTTGCGCCACCCAAATGCCACGCCACGAACAAAAACCTATGCGCGCAACCGTGCGGGGAATTGAACTCGAGCAACCCAAAGTTAGATATAACAAATTGTCACAGAATTTAACCAAAGCAGTACCCGTTATACCAAAGCAAAAAGGAACATTGTCATATCCGGGGCTACGACATGCTTGATCCTTATATAAAGGATCGTACCGTAACAATTAGGTTTTATAAAACAAAAATATGCATTATCTTATTTATCCCGCTTTTATTTTTAATTTTTTTAGCAGTTTTGCATGCAATTTTCCGCAAAACCTATTTTTTTTTCAATTATTATCCGCTTGCATTTTGCTATTATTTGGATTTGGCTAAACAATTAATAGTATAATATCCCGATTATTTATAATATATATACAGGTTTATTATTATAGCAGTATTACTTTTGCGCATCGGTAAATAATTTTTGTAATCCGGTTATAATTTTGTTAAAATTTATCCGGTTCCCTTTTAAGGTTAGGATTGGATTTGGTAAATAACTGCCTAATTTTATCGTAAAAATTGTGCTGCTTTGGTTCAATCTATATATATAATTTGCAAAATTATTAAATAGATCCCGGTATATTTTAACCCACCCGTTAAAATCCTCTGGTTCCGATTTATTAATCTGATAAACGGCATCCCTAAAAAATTCGGTATTAACCTTATTTTTTAAAATTTCCATTTATATATTTGCCGGATATCCATTTATATTTGCTAATCGGATAAATGCCCTAATAAAATTACCGAATCTGGTATTTTTTTTATTTTAAAATATGAACATTCCGGCAAATCGCTGCCCTGGTATTTTGGATTTCATGAACTGGGTCGAGCAGGTCGAATAGGGAGGTATAATCGAAAAGGTTTTTGGTCAAAACGGAAAAATCCTATAGGTTTATCGCTATTGAATTAATAGCATTTCGAATATATCTATATGCATTTTTAAAAGGTATTGGGCAGTATATAATATTTAAACCATCGATATATTATAAAAGGCATTATTAAAAATAAACTTGATATTAAGTAATAATTTTTATATAATGTATTCCTTTTAGCGCTGGGTATTATCCGTATAGGTGCCTGAAAAGATAAGCAATTTAGCGCTTACAGGGCGTAATATACAGATAAAATTTATAAAAGTATAAGCAATAAAGAAATGGCCCAAATTAATTAATATTAAAAAAGTACAAAACATTTTGGGCTTTTTAAATTTTTGCCGCAAATTTATTCGGAATTTTAATAAAAAAGTACTTTTATTTACAAATTTTACCAAAATTAATACCCAGTTTTATAGGGTGATATAAAAATAAAAAGCTTTCGATTTGCTAAAAAAAAGCTGTAATACAAAAACCAGTATTAGCTTTATTAAACCCAAATAAACCTTTCGAGGTTAAAACCGATATATTAGATTTTGCAATCGGGGCCCAATTTAACTAACAAAATAATAGCAAAAAACTGCACTTTTGCATTTTTTTATTATATAAATTTAACAAACCAAAACCAAATTATCCAATCCATAATAAAAAGTTTATAATTATTATTCGAGCACTGGAAAAGTAAAAGGTATATTTGTGCTAAACAAATTATTAATTGTGGTTTATATAAATTACAAAAACCTGGCACATTTTATCATTTGCCAAGTGTTAAATAAATAATAAATCGGGTAAAATTAGTTTTTCCAGGATTATAATTTTAGGATTAAATATAAAAAAGGATCGGAAAACGGAAAGATAAATGCCTTAAGCTGCCGATCAAATTATAAAAATAAGGTGCCGCTAAAAATGCACACAATTTTAGCATAAAAACCAGATAGGTTTTTGGTATTGGTGTAGCAGATGCTAATAGGGGTTGTGCTATAAAAAAAATGGGCTTTTGGGGGGATTCAGCAAATTTATGGTTAAATGGCCCATAAATACCAAAAAATAATTAAAACTTGGAAGTAATTATAATAATACCACGGGTTTATTAAAACCTGAGCCACAGTTTGAAAAATAATTAAAAATTGCGAAAATTGTGCTAAAAATAAAACTAGCAAATATAAGTTTTATAAATTATTTTAGCTTTTGCCAGCGCTTAATAAGGTATAGCAAAAAGTTACGATAAATTTTGTGGTTAAATTTTCTAAATTAAAAAAGCTTTTGATAAATATCCAGTATAATAATATTTTAATGATAATAAATAAGTTTACCAAATATGCCCTGTTTTTATTTTATAAAAGTAGCAATATTATAAAATTAATATATATTTTTATCAAAAATATGATTTTAAAATACGGAATATCCGATAAAATGATTATAAATCGATATAAGCTGTTTATTAGCAAGTTTTAAAGTGTTTTAATAGCCAGATTCGGAGCAAAATATATATTATTAATAATGTATTATTCCAAAACGAATAAACAAATAAAACGAATATATTAAATTATAAAATAATGTTTATATTATTATATTAATTATAAATAAAATAACTGGGTATAATTATTTTTATAGCCCAATTTGTTTATAATAATTCGGTATATAAAAGTACAAAAATTACCCCGTTTTTTGCAAATTATGGGTTTATATTTACGGTTTACAGAAAATCCAAAATAGAAAAAATGCTCCAGTAACAGAAATATAGGTTACCAAAATAATTAACTTATATAAATATTTGTAAGGGAAATTTGAAAAGTTTTGGAAACGCATATTTATCCAAATAAATAAAAAAAAGTTTGAAAACCCGATTTTTAAAAAAAGAGGATGATGTTTATTTTTTGCGCCGTAATATTAAAATAAAATGGTTAAATAATAAGCTGAATTAAAAAAAATTCGGATTATTTAAAATTAAAAAAATAATTTTGATAATTAATTATGAATCTTAATTTTTGCTAATTATAAAAATCCACCTTATTTTTTACGTTTCCCTGCTAAAACCGGTACTGTTTGGTTTGGAAAGCACGAAATTAATGGAAATTGATCTAAATTAAAAATAAGAAGTTAAAAAAATCCTTAGTAATAAAATATGCTATTATAAATAGTGGTATTTGGTTAAATAGGCAGGGTACGGGCACAAATATAATATGTGAGAAAAAAAAACGAACCTTATAAATTGCCAGGAGGTTTTATAAAAATATTGGCAGTGGCAATTGCAAGGAAGTTAGCAAAGAAAAGCTTAATCCGATAGCGCGCTGTTGCGCGCAGCGAAATATTATTGTATTAAAAAGTTGCATTGGGAGTTAAACCCAAAACTTTTCGCTTAAAGGAACGAATGTATTATTATTGCGCCATATAGCCAAAAAAAATTATTAGGGAAAGTAATAATTAATCCGATTAAAAAAGGGCGAGCAAATTAGGGTTAGAAATAATCCTAAGTTCCGCCCAGTCGGGGGATAGCGAAAAAAGCCCGGAAGGCAGAAAGTTAGGAGGGGCAAAAATAACCGTTTTTGCGGCCTTTTTTTTTGCTTAACCCTTTCTAGCTTTTTAATACTAATAATCCTACGGCAGATTGTGCAAGTTAATTTTTCTTGCTATTATTTTTTTTATTTCCGAAAATGCTTAATTTTTGCGTTAATTGATCGATATTTTTCTTTTGCAACTTTTAGCGCCTTTTTTATGCGAATGTGCTGAGTGCTGTAAAAACAAGGTGCTTGGGTGTTGGGCTAAAGATATTGCAGCAAAAGCGATTTTGGCGGATATATTGTTTGCAATGCGAACGGTTGCGGGATAATACGTTATATTGGGTGAGGTTATTGGCCTTACAGCTGGAAAAAAAAAGGTATAAAAATAGGGGATAGTAGGATAGCGGAAAAAATTATTCCGATGGACGGTTAAAGGCGCCGGTTTGCATTTTTGCACCCGACCGGATATATTGTTAGAAAGGCGAATAAAAATAGGTAAAAAAGAGAAATCCATTTACCAAAATAAGGATAAGCAGGACGATAGGTATGGCTAAAAGGATTTGGTTTAAAAGGGGGAACCTGGTGTTATAACCATAGCTGGCAGGGGGCGGAAGGGTTGGGAGGTTAAGCCCTAATAGAATGCTTTTATCCCGTAATTATAAAGGCCAGGGGCCAAGCGATCAAGGCAAAATCGAGGAAGGTTATATGATAGTTTACCTAAATCCAGGTGCTATATTTATTATAAATATAGCAAATATAGCACGCTAAGATCAGGTGATATATTTGTTACGAATATAGCAAATATAGCAGATCGGAAGCCCGGAGGAGCCTTAAGTATATAAAAAGGAAAGGGTTTCCTACCTTAAAATAGTTTTTAACTAAGGCTTTGGCATTAGTTAATCTAAGTTAGTTTCAATGCAATGCTTTGGGCAAGCAATAACAGATAACAGTTCCTACCAGACCCCAGATCACGTACAAGGCGATCTTGCGAGACCAGTACTGCTCAACACCGCCCCTAGGTGCCTTACCTTAGGAGCAGAAGGCCTGTGATTGTAACAAATCGCTAAAACTATTCCTATATCGGGTTTTAATCACTCCTTACAACTTTCTGCCACAGGGTCAATCCCTAAAGTTCATTTTGCACTAAAGCAAGCCTTCCAAAAATTTTAAAGCAATGCGCTTAAAGCTTGGTTAATTTTCATAATTATTATAATACAGCGCCAACCAATACTCGATAAGCCTCCGCAACCGCGCCAATCCCAGGATCTCTCCAGGCTTATAACCTGTTAAAATTAATAATATACACAGGGGAAATAAAGCGCTAATTACAGGGATGGCGGGCGCATATTCAGTTGGATTGGGCCCTGCAAAACATTAATATTAGTACTGTGCAGGGCCCTAAGCAAATTTAATTACAGACTTTGTTATTTAGGTAAAAGGCAGTCAATTTTTACTCCCTTATATACTCTCCGTTATTAGTACCGCGGGTTTTACACGGGCAGGCATTCCGGTACCCTAAGCTTATTCCCGATAAATTATTTTATATAAGGCTGGCAAAAAATCAACCCACGTATTACAATCACAGGCCTTTTATTCCTAGGATAGGGCAGCTAAGGGCGGTATTGAGCAGTACTGGGTTGCAAGGTCGCCTTGCACGAGATTTGGGGGTTTCAGTAAAACAATTGTTTGTTATTGCTTGCCTAAAGGGGTGCTTTGGAGCTAATTTAGGTTAACTAATGCCGAAATTTCAGTCAAAATTTAACCAATACAATAAAAAATCTTTCTTTATATACCCAAAATTTTTTTATTATGCCCGTGCTATATTTGTTATATTTATAACAAATATATTACTGTGCTATATTTGTTTTATTTGTAACAAATATATTATTTGTGTTTAGGTAAATACCTAGTTATGTAATTTCCTGTGCCAGCTTAACCTTAGTTATTCGGCCCTTGGCCTTTATAACTGCGGGGTAAGGGCATCCTGCTGGGGTTTAGCCCCAGCCCCTCTGTCCCCTGCCTGCTGTGGTCGTAATATTACAGTTATTAAAATTATCTTCGTATTGGGCCGATAAATTTGATTTAATCAAATTTATAATAATTTAAGGAGCGGGTGATTTATAAGCCTGTAACCCCTGTAAAACTAATGATTTGTAAGGCGCTAACCGCTTATAAAATAGGTGATTTGCAAGGCAGTGGCCCCTATAAACTAGGCTTGCAAGCGCGGGCTGCGTGCACAACCCTTATAGGGTATATTGCATGCACAACCTTTACAGGGTAGGTTGCATGCCTAACCTTTGCAGGGTAGGTGCATTATATAACCTTTACAGGGTAGGAGCTTTGCATAATTAACTATATGCCCCAATTAAATATACAGGAGGTGCAGGGTAGGTCAAATATGTATTTTAGCTTTAAACTAATTATATAATTTAGCCTTAACCGGTATAAGAGCTACAGGGTAAGTTACCCTGTTATATGCAATAGTTATTTTTAACAAAATTATAAGCTAATATAGCCTAAATCACCACCAAAAAAGGGACCGAGGCGGAAAATAAATAACCTGTAATAGGTTAGGCCACAAAAAGGTCGTCTGGTAAATGTTAAAATGGTATTATTCTACAAAATAAGAAAAAAAAGGGTAAAAACGGGCCTTGCTATTATAACCACGGCTGGCAGGGGGCAGAAGGGTTGCGAGGCTAAACCCCAACAGGACGCTTTTACCCCGCAGTCACAAAGGCCAAGGGCCAAATGATTAAAGCCAGACCACCAGGGGTCACAAAACAATTTACGTAAGGGACAAGTGCTATATTTGCTATAAATATAACAAATATAACACGTTAAAGCCAGGTGCTATATGTGCTATAAATATAGCAAATATAGCACGCCAGAAGGCCCGGAGGGCCTCAAATATATAAAGGGGAAAGCTCCATCCCTTAAATAATTTTTAACTAAGCCTTCGGTATCAATCAACCTAAATTAGCTTTAAAATACCCTTTTGGGCAAGCAATAACAAATAATTATTTTACTAAACCCCAGATTATATGCAAAGCAACCTTGCAACCCAATACTGCTTAATATCGCCCCTAAATGCCCTATTTTAAAAACAAAAGGCTTATAATTATAACATTTTAACTGATCCTGTTTAGCATTTACCGGAGGTATAAGCAGTAAATAATTATATCGATTATAATTAAAAAGTTGGAATGCATTACCATTACCGGCAAAATGTATGATAATACTGGGCTAGCTATGCAAACCCTTATCGAAAAAATCGAAAAATTTGGGAAACAAGCCAAAATATTATCGATTTATAAGTTTACAACACCGGACAAATATAATAAAAAGAAAAATAAGCTTAAAATTTTCCATATTAAGTGCAAAAATTATTTTAAATTTTACCAGAACAGCTTCCAAAATAATTACCAAAAATAATTTATAGCGTTATTTATTGTAATGGTAAAATTAAAAAATTGGTTCAAACCTATATAGGCTGATTATTTAAAAACAAAACGATAAGTTAAGCAAGTTTACCAAACTGATATTTGCAGATTTTGATAAATTTAGCAAAAAAATTGCTAAAATATTCGGACAGGTAAATAAAAAATAAATAGCCGAAAAAAAGCTGTTTTAATTATACCAAAAAGGGGCAATATCTATTTATACTGCCAAATTTTAGCAATTTATTAACAAATTTAATTGGACAAAAAATACCAAAATATTTCAGTTTTATCAGGGATTAAAGAATAATATAAAGGACAAATTAGCCAAAAAAATAAGCCTAAAAATTTTGTCGATTTTATTATTAAAAGTATCTGTATTAGCAATAAACTGTACAAATAATACCTGGAAAAAAAAGTTTAGCACCCCCAATTAGCAAAACAAAATAATAAAGCAAACCAAAAAAAAGCCACATAATAATAATTTATTATATACGGAACTTATTTAGGATTTATGGATTTATTTATAAAGGTTATATACCTCCAGTAACAAAAAGAATAGCATAAAAAACAGAAATATATTAAATAGCAAAATGCGAAAAATGGAAATTGTTTTAAACACGGATAATCGGGATATATTAAAAAAGTTATCCCTAAAAATAGCAATAATTTGCAGTTATTCGATATATGGACGGGGAAAAAACCTTATATTTTGAAGCTTTGTACAGCTGGATTTATTATTTTAATAATAAGTGTTTTATCCATAAATTAAATAAGGATAGGTCCGGATAATATCCTTAACAAAGGGTGGCCGTTAGCCGATAAATTAACTGGTTATATTTCCGCCGTAATAAAAGCAAGGATAAAAAAATGGAAAAATCCAAAAAGCCTGAAAATAAAAGCTCCGGATAATTGTACTGGTCGGATGGGGTATTTATAATAACGGAATTTAAAGGTTTGGCCAGGCAAAAAGTGCCGGAATTGGCCGGCAAACCTGCTAAAAATATAAAATTGAGGCTTTGCTGGAAAATAAAAAGCATTTTAGCAAATTTTGATAATTTTTAGGGGTTTATCGATCGAGGAAGCAATGTTAAAAACCTTTGTTAAAAATATACACGGTGCTTGAAAACCAAAGCAAAATGCCTAACCAAAAAGTTTATATTTATACCTATAAGGTACTGGCATATTTATTATTTAAGATGTGGCCTAACGATGCAGAAAGGTTAAAAAAAACCGCAAATTGTACTGCAGGGTGCCCGTAATGGAAAATAACAAATAATACCTGAATTAAACCCGAAATAACCAAACCGATATTTATTATAGGGAAAATATATATTGAATATAATATTAGGAAAATAATCCGTTCTTATTTTAGCAAATTTATATGGTTAAAAAGGACAATAAAATATACCGATAAATAATAGGGGATTTACAAATATTTTTGGGGAAAATATTATTATAATAGTTATAATAATCATTTGCGCAAAAAATTAAAAAATAATTGGTTTTTTCGAAAAAATAGCACAAAGTTTCGAAATTTGCCAAAATCGGGGTGGCAATTACCTAAATGGCAATTATATTGCGCAATTGCACCGAAAAATAATAGTATTTATTTTCTTATATTACTATTATTTTATAATGTACATAATCGGCTTAATTTTATATTATGCTTGTTAAAAAGCCAAATATAAGTATTATGCGGAAAAAAAAGCCAAAAATTGGCAAACCGGACATTTTTATCCCAATTACCAGTACAAACCAAAAATTAAGGTATTTAACCGGAAAAAAGGCCCGAATTGAACAAAAAAACGAAACAAAGAGATTTTAACAAAAATTACCAGTAATTATCCGTTTTATAGAAAAAAATGGTTAAATAACAAAAATAATAATTAATAATTATAATTAATTATAGGTTTAATAAAAATTATATTATACCAAAAATAATAACAAATATAATATACCGATATTTTAAAAATAATAATTATATAGTTTTGGAATTATGGAAAAAACCAATAATTTATAATAATAAAATAAACAATTCGAAAGCAAATTGATTTCGGTTCCAAATTTTAGGAAAAATTTGCAAAATTATCCTAAATGTTATAAATATAAAAGGAAAGGATTTAATTTTGCATTTTTCATAGTTTAAAAAATATAATCCCCTAATAAATTGGGTTTTGGAGGAAATTTAATAAAAAATATTATTATTAACAAATAAAAATGCCCAATAGCTGTGGGCCCCGAATAATAAAAGATAAAAGCCAAATAAAATTATTATAATAATAATAAAATTTAACAATTAATTTTGGCAAAGTGCACGGATAAATTTGCAAATATTGGGCAGTATTAGCCTTAATAGCCAAAAAAATTAAAAATTAAAAGCAATGCTATGAAAAAAATTACAACCAAAATTGTAACCCAAAAAAAATGCAACCAAAATCGAAAATTAAAAAACAAAAACAATAAAAAATTGCAACCAAAATTATAATCCGCCTGATAAATAAGCATATTAATATTTAAAAATAGTTCCGAAAAATATTATAAATATAAAAAATTATTTCAAAAAGGTTTGGAAATAATATTTTCGAAATAAAAACTGTTCAATTATAAAATTAAATTTAAATTTAAAATATAATTTAATTATCCAAAACTGTACCAGTTAAATCCCAAATAATAAAGGCTATTATACGAATAATTTGCAAAAAAAAACTAAAATAAAGCATTATTCACCTTTTAAATTTTCCTATAAAATATAAAACATTATTCGTCTCAAAAAAAAAACAAAAAAAAACGGATATAAATCGGTTATCGTTTGTTAAACGGAATTATGGTAGGGGATTGGTATTTTTTTATTTTTTATTGACAAATTGCAGAATAGGTTTAATAAACTTAAATAATTTACGGTTTTAAATTTATATGGAACATATGGCTCATTAAAAATTGGGGAAAAACATGAATAAAAAACTGCTTTTCGAACCCGGCTAAAAATATATAAATTATTAATAATGGTTTTTAGGCTTATTAATATACCAGCCATATTCCATTAAATAATTAATGATATATTATAAAATTATTTAAATATTGTTATATTTATATATTTAATAATATTTTGATTTTTTCGGAGGTATTAAAAAGGGGGGATATATATATAGGGTTTTACAAAAATTGCAAAATATAAAGTTTTTGGTTAAACCTGAAAAATATGCATAATATATATAGGAAATTATTTTTTTAAAAATATATAATTATATTAAAATAACTACGGATAAAACAAAAAAGGTAGAAATAATTAAAAAATAGCCCAAATTAATTAATATAAAAAAAATACAAATTTTTTTTGGGTTTTTTGAACTTTGACCGATAATTATCCGCAATTTTAACAAAATAATATTTTTATTTGCAAATTTTACGAAAATTAATATATAAATTTATTGAGAAATATAAAAATAAAAGGGTTTTTAGCCTGTTAAAAATTAATAATATAAAAGCTAATATTAATTTTGCCAAACCCAAATAAACCTTTCGAAATTAAAATTAACGCATCGGATTTTGCAATTAGGGCCTAGTTTAGCCAATAAAACGATAATAAAGGTTGCATTTTTGCATTTTTTTATCATATAAATTTAATAAACCAAAGTTAAATTATTAAATTTATAACAAAAAGTTTATAATTATTATTTAAATGTTAGAAAAATGGAAAATATATTTGTATTAAGCAAACCACCACGTTATAATTTACATAAATTATAAAAGTTTTACACATTTTATTATTTGCTAAACTTTAAACAAATAATAAATCCAGTCAAGCCAGTTTTTTCAGGATTCTAATTTTCGAATTAAATATAAAAAAGGATCGAAAAACGGATAAATAAATGCTTTAAATTGCTAATTAAACCACAAAAATAAAATACCGGCAAAAATGCATACAGTTTTAGCACAAAAATTAAACAGATTTTTAATTCCAAGATAACGGGTATTAATAAAAATCGCATTTTAAAATTATTTTTTTTAAAAAAATCCAGCAAATTTATGGCCAATTGGTTTATAAATATTAAAAGATAACCAAAATTTGGAAAAAATTACAGCAGTATTACAGGTTTATTAAAACCTGAATTATAATCCAAAAAAATAAGAAAGAATTATAAAAAATGCGTTAAAAATAAGGCCAACAAATATAAATGTTACGGATTATTTTAACCTTTACCAGTATTTAATAAAGCCTGGCAAAAAATTATAATAATTTTTATAATTAAATTTTTTAAATCAAAAAAGCCCTTAATAAACATCCGGTAAATAAGATCCTAAGAATGGTAAACAGGCTTATAAAATATAATTTATTTTTATTTTATAAGGAAAATAATAATGCTGGAAAATTAATATATATTTTTAGCAAAAATATAATTTGAAAATATAAAATACCGGATAAATTAATTACGGATCGAAATAATTTATTTACCAGCCAATTTTGGAGAATTTTAATAGTTAAATTTGAAATGAAACATGCGCTATTAGCAATTTATCATTCCGAAACGGATAAATAAATAAAACAAATCAAATTATAAAATAATATTTGTATTATTATATTAATTATAAACAAATAATTTGGGTATAATTACTTTTTATAGCTTAATTTGTTTATAACAGTTCGGTATATAAAAATACAAAAATTATACTATTTTTTGCAAATTACAGGTTTATATTTACCATATATAAGGAATTTAAAGCAAAAAAATACTCCATAGCAGAAATATAGGTTCCTAAAATGATTAAATTATATAAATATTTGCAAAAAAAAGCTCGAAAAGTTATAAAATGCATATCCACCGAGGCAAATAAAAAAAAGGCTTAAAAAACCAATTTTTAAAAAAAGGAATAATATTTATCTTTTATGCCGCAATATCAAAATAAAACAGCCAAATAATAAGCTGGATTATAAAAATTTCGGACCGTTTAAAATTACAAAATAATTTCGATGATTAATTATAAATTTTAATTATTATTAATTATGAAAATTTATTCCGTTTTTTATATTTTTTTGCTAAAACCGGCACTGGTTGGTTCGAAAAGCACAACATTAATAAAAATCGATCTAAATCAAGAATGGGAAATTAAAAAAATCCTTAATAATAAAATATATTACCGCAAATAATAATACCTGGTTAAATGGCCAGGATAAGGCTATAAATATAATACGTGGGAAAAAAAACAAACCTTGGGAACTGCCAGAAAGCTCTATAAAAATATCGGCAAAAACAATTATAAAAGGGTTAACAAAAAAAGGTTAACCTGATAGCGTGCCGCTGTGCGTATTATTATATTAAAAGGCGCACTGGGAGTTAAATCCAGGTTTTTTTGTTTAAAGAACAAACGCGCTATTATTATACCGTACAACCAAAAAAGGTTATTGGAAAAAGCAATAATTAACCCGATTAAAAAAGGGCAAACAGATCAGGGTTAGGAGTGACCCTGAAACCAGCCCAATCAAAAAAACAGGAATTCGGGGGACAGAATAACAAAAGGAATAGGCGCTTATACGGCTGCTTTTTCGGCTTTTTTTTGTTTAACCCGTTTTAATTCCTTAATATTATTAATTTTATAGCCAATTGTACAAATTAATTTTCCCGCTATTATTTTTTTTGTTTGCAAAAATGCTTAATTTTTATATTAATAAATCGATATTTCTCTGTTATAATTTTTAGCTTTTTTTAGGCAAACGTGCTGGGTGCTATAAAAAAAGGTGCTTAAATGCCAGGCTTAAAACATTATAATAAAAGCAATTTTGGCAAATATATTGTTCGTAATGCAAGCGGTTAAGGGAAAATATGTTGCACTGATAAAGGCCGTTGGCTTTACAGTTGGAACAAAAAGGTATAAAAATAGGGGATAATAGGATAACGGAAAAAAAATTGTTCTGATGAACGGTTAAAAACGCCGGTTTTATATTTTTACACTCAGCCAAATATATTAATAAAAGAAAAGATAGGGGTTGGTAAGGAAAAAAACGAATTTATCGAGCTAAGGACGAATAGAACGGCAGGTATGGCCAAAACAAATTTGGCTTAAAAAAAGGAATCTGGTATTATAATTATAACTGGCAGGGGGCAGAAAGGTTGGGAGGTTAAACCCTAACAGAATACTTTTACCCCGCAGTTACAAAGGTTAAAAGCTAAATAATCAAGGGCAGGCTACCAAGGGTTATATAACAGCTTATTTAAAGGATAGGTGCTATATTTGCTATAAACATGACAAATATAACGCGCCAAGGCCAGGTGGTATGTTTGTTATAAATATAGCAAATATAGCACGCCAGGAGGCCCGAAGGGCCTTAAATATATAAAAAGGAGAACTTTTTCCCATAAATAATTCTTAATTAAAGCTTTGGTATTAATTAACCTAAATTAATTTCAAAATGCCCTTTTGGGCAAGTAATAACAGATAATTATTGTACCAGATCCCAGATTATGTGCAAGGCAACCTTCCAACCCAGTACTGCTTATTACCATTTTTAAATGCCCTATTTTAAAAGCAGAAGGCTTATAATTATAATATATTAACTGATCCTGTTTAGTATTTACCGAAGATAATAAGCAGTAACAATTATAATAATTATAGCCAAACCGATCGAAATTATTATTATAAATGGCAAGGTTTATAATAATTTTGCTTTGGTTTTGAAAGTTTTTATTAAAAAGTTTGAAAAATTTGAAAAGCCGTTTAAAATAATTTTAATTTATAAATTTTTTATCCCGGACAAATACAATAAAAAGGAAAGCAAATTTTACATTTTTTTATTAAATATAAAAATTATTTTAAGTTTTACCATGATAATTTCCATGATAATTACCAGAAAATGGCTTATACTATTATTTGGTTCATAGTAAAGTTAAGGATTGGTTTAAGCCTGTATAAACCGATTATTTTAAAAAAAAACAAACCAATAAATTGAACAAATTTAGCAAATTTATATTTGCGGATTTCGATAAATTCGGCGAGAAAATTGCCAAAATGTTCCGCCAGGTGAACGAAAAGCAAATAGCCGAAAAAAAGCTATTTTAGCTTTGCTAAAAAGGCATAACATTTATGTATGCCGCTAAATTCCAATAATTCGCTAATAAACTTAACTGGACGAGAAATACTAAAATAATTTAATTTTACCAGGGATTAAAGGATAATATAAAGGATAAATTGGCCAAAAAGGATAGGCCCAAAAATTTCGTCGATTTTATTATTAAAAATATTCGTATTAGCAATAGGCTATATAAAAAATACCTGAAAAAAAGGTTCAAAAGCCCCAGCTGATAAAATAAAATAATAAAATAAACCAAAAAAAAGGCCAGGTAATAATAATTTATTACGCACGGAATGCATTTAAAATCGATAAATTTAATTGCAAAAATTATACATCTTTAAAAAAAATAGAAAAGGCAGATATATATTAAATAATAAAATGCTAAGGACGGAAATTATTTCAAATGCAGCAAAAAGGGTTATATTAAAAGGGATTACCCGGAAAAATAATGATAACTCGCAGCTATTCGATGCATGGATCAGGAAAAAACCCTATATTTCGGAGCCTTATTTAACTGGATTTATTATTTTAATAACGAATACTTTATACATAAATCGGATAAAAACAGGTTTGGCTGGTATTTTTTAGCAAAGGGTAACTATTATGCACTTCTGCCAGGTTAATTAATTATAATTCCACCGAAATAAAAATAAGGATAAAAAATGGAAAAATTTAAAAAACCAGAAAATAATGGTTCGGGATAATTGTACTGGTTAAACGAGGTTTTTATAGCAACAGAATTTAAAGATTTAGCCAGGTAAAGGGCACTGGAACCGGCCGGTAAATTTGACGGGAATATAAAAAAAGCTTTGCTGGAAAAACAATGCATTTTTTAACAAGCCCTTGCAGGATTTAAAAAACTGGTAACCTTAAAAAAATACCGAAAATTTTTGTCAAAAACAAAAAAAATTCGATACCGATGCTAAAATGGATCAGGAATTTTTGGGATAAATATATTTGATTAAAAAACCAAAAGAAAATATTAAATTAGGTAAATTTTGGGAATCCGCGAAAAAAAGACCCAATGGAGCCAAAAAGCGGTGTATTATAATAGCAAACCTGGTGGAAACGTACACCGTACTTGCAAAATTAAAAGGAGTATTTAATTAAAAGGGTTATATTTATACCTATAAAGTACCGGCATATTGGTTATTCGAAACCCGGCCCAATAACCCCGAAAAATTAAAAAATTGAAAGTTGTACCGTAAAATACCTGCAATAAAAAATAACGGTTAGCGCCTGGATTAGGGCCGAAATAATTAAATTATTATTTATTACGGGAGAAATATATACCAAGGACAGTACTAAAAAAATAACCCATTTTTAAATTATTAAATTTATATAATTAAAAAGGACCATAACGATATAACAATGGATAGCAAGGGATATGCAAGTATTTTTTTTGGCAAAGTGCTTTTATAATGGTTATAGCAATTATTTGCCTAAAAAGTTAATAAATAATTGGTTTCCTCGAAAGAATAGCACAAAGCTTTGAAACCTGCCAAAATAAGGGTGGTAATTACCTAAATAGCAAATTATATTATGCAATTGCGCCGAAAAATAGCAATATTTGTTTTATTATATTATTATCTTATAATATGTGTGGGAGGGCTAGTTTTATATTATGCTTATTAAAAGGCCAAATATAGGCGCTATGCAGAAAAAAAGGCCAAAAATTAGCAAATCGAACGCTTTTATCCTGGTTACCGGTACAAGCCAAAAAATTAGGGTGTTTAACCGGAATAAAAGCCCGAATTAAACGAAAAAAACGAACCAAAAAAACCCTAGCAAAAATGATGACCAATTATTTGCTTCATATGAAAAAATTAATTAAATAGCAAAAATAATAATTAATAATAATAATCGATTGCAGATGTAATAAGAATTATTTTGCACCAAAAGTAATAGCAAAATATAATATACCAATACGGCGAAAATAATATCCCTACAATTTTAAAATTATAAAAAAAAACTAATTATTTATAACGATAAAATAATCGATATAAAAATTAATCGATTCAGGTTTAAAATATTAGGGAAAATTTACAAGGTTATTCTGGATATTATAAATATAAAGGGAGAAATTTTAATTTTAGGTTTTTTTTGGTTCAAAAAATATAATCCCCTAATAAATTGGGTTTCGAAAAAAATCCAATGGAGAAAATTATTATTGGCAAATAAAAACGCCCAATAATTACGGGCCCCGAGCGATAAAAAATAAAAGCCAGACAAAATTATTACAATAATAGCAGAATTTAATAATTAATCATGACAAATTATACTAATAGCTTTGCAATTATTAGGCAATATCGGCCTTAATAACAAAAAATCCCAAAATTAGGAGTAATATTATAAAAAAATTATAATCAAAATTGCGAACCAAAAAAGGGTACAATTAAGGTTAATAATTAAAAAACGAAAATAACAAAAAATTGCAACCAAAATTATAATCCGCTTAATAAACAGGTATATTAGCATTTAAAAAATATTCCTAAAAAAATATTATAAATATTGGAAATTATTTTAAAAAAAAATATGGAAATAATATTTGCAAAGCATGGATTGTTTAATTATAAAATTAAACTTAAATCCGAAATTTAGCTTAATTATCAAAAACTGTACCAGTTAAACCCCAAATAATAAAAGCTATTATACAAATAATTTGCGGAAAATCTGAAATAAGGCATTATGCAATTTTTGGATTTTCCTATGGAATATGGGATATTGTTCATTTTCTAAAAAGATGGAAAAAACGGATATATATTAATTATTGTTCGTTAAACGAGACTATAATAAAATATAGATATTTTTGGTTTTTTATTAATAATTTATAAGATAAATTCGGCAAAATTAAATGGTTTACGGCTTTGGATTTATATAAGGTATATAGCTTATCAAAAATTAAGGAAAAAAATAACTAAAAAACCGTTTTCCGGATCTGGCTAGGCATATATAAATTATTAATAATAATTTTCGGATTTATTAATATATTAGCAATATTTTAGCAAATTATTAATTATATATTACAAAAGTGCCTGAATATTTTTGCATTTATTTATTTATATAATATTTTAATTTTTCCGGAAATATTGGAAAAAATATAAAATATATATATAAAATTTTGCAAAAGCTGCATGGTGCAAAATTTTTGGTTAAACCTGAAAAATATGCGTGGTATATATAGGAAGTTATTTTTTTAAAATATATAATTATACCAGAATAAATACGGATAAACCCAAAAAAGGTATAAATAATTAAAAAATTGCCCAGGTTAACTAATATTAAAAAAGTACAAGGTTTTTTAGGGTTTTTAAATTTTTACCGCCGATTTATCCGGGATTTTAACAAATTAATATTTCCAGTTATAAATTTTACCAAAAATAATACCTAATCTTATTAAAGGATATAAAAATAAACCATTTTCGATTTGCTAAAAAAGCTATAATATAAAAATTAGTGTTAATTTTACCAAACCCAGATAAATTTTTAAAATTAAAACCAATATATTGGATTTTGCAATTAAAGCCTAATTTAGGCAATAAAATAATAATAAAAGGTTATATTTTTGTGCTTTCCTATTATATAAATTTAATAACCTGTTACGGATCCGTGCTGGGCACGGATCATGTGACCCAAGGGTGCTCCCTGGGCCAGAACTCCTGTATATAGGGGTCGCCTCGAGCCCTCCAAAGGCAAGGCCCGATTCTACCCTTTTCCTCCTCATTTTGTAGAATAGCACCACTTTGGCACCCACCAGACAACCCTCTTGTGGCCTGACCTATCACATTATTTACCATTTGGGAAAAAAAATCTCTAATAAATATAATAAGTTATGTTATAAGCCGGTTGTTGATAGGGGCCTGAATGGTATTATTATTAAAAATGGAGAGGAAAAGGGGGAGATGCTGCTCGGGGGAAAGACGGAGGCCTGGTGCCCGATATATATATAAGCCCGGGCTTAAGGGCAAGCCCTTAAGCCTCGAGATCCGTGCTCAGCACGGATCCGTAATAACGTTGTTATTATAATACCGCTTTTTAAACTTAATGAAAGGGCGGGACGCTATCAGTTATCCTGTAGTTTTATTAATTAAGGTATAATAAACTGTTTCGGTGCAGCAGCAGGTATTAGGTTGAAAATTTATTATTGCACGAAGGAGGAAAGTCTATTAGCATCGAAGCGGGCCGGCGAGTCACTGACTAAATACAGGTGTGCGAGCTTGGTCTCGTGACACAAGTAGTTTTCATTAACCTTTATCGTTACGCACAGGCAGGCCCTGGCGTGGATTGTGGATCTAGGTAAGGGTTGTCCAGATAAGATAAAATAGCCTTGCTTTTCTGTGCCCGCAACGATCGTTACGGCGAGCGATCAGGCCCTTCCAAGACAGACAGACGCAACTGAACAGGAAGGCATATCAATTCTCCCGTGCATTCCCAGCGACATGCTGACTCGCGTGCTTTAACCTTGTGTCCTTTCTCCAACCCCCTTTATGCAGCTCCACCCTTTCTTATGGTCGTCCTATTTAACCCCGCTGTCGGCCCTGCGTCTTCGAGCTCATTTGCGGAACCCCTGGTGGCCGGTTTTCACACATCAAAGCCCGAACCACTCAACGCCCCGACCCTCCACCCAGGCCAGCTTGCCGCAAAACATCAGTCGCAGCCAAAGCACCCGAAAGCGACACCATGCCAGTCGTTAGCACCACCGCCGTGGGCCTCATGGCCGGCCTGCACGGCTACATAATGATCCTGGAGATGTTCCTGTGGACAAAGCCGCAGGGGAGGAAAGCGTTCAGGCTGTCCCAAGACTTTGCCGAGAAGACCAAGGTGCTAGCGGCCAACCAAGGGCTCTACAACGGATTCCTCATGGCGGGACTTCTGTGGGGCCTCGCGCATCCTGTGCCAATCGTGGCTAGGCAGATCAACCTTTTCTTCCTGGGCTGCATCACCGTCGCTGGCGTCTACGGCGGCCTGTCCTCAAACAAGAAGATCCTCTTCATCCAAGGCATCCCCGGCGCCATCTCCGCCGCCGCCGTGCTGCTTGGTCTCTAAGACCTCGGCTCGGTGGAATTTCTGATCCATACTCCCCGACCACGCCAAAAACTGGCCCGGGTCCACCGGCGTTCCTCGGACCGCGGCTCCTGCAATTCCAAGTGTCCCACCCGGTCAAGCTCGCTTCGACCCGGGATAACTAAGATTTTCTGGCCCAGGACGGGCCTCATCGTTTGGGGACGATTCATCATCTATTTGTATGTAGAGAGTTGCGTCCAGATGGATATTTCTTGAATCCCAGTGAGCTCGATAAGCGAGTGACGTTGCTTTCTTCCGTCCGTTCTTACCTTGTCGACGTGAGTGACCGACGCCCGCTGGTGCCATGCGCCGTTAATCGCCTAGGGTTCGCCAAAACGCACCCACGGGTCCCCATTTCAACCCGTGGGTCGACCCAAAAATTTAAACCCAAACCCAAATTATAGGTACCCATTTGGGTTTTAGGTTTTGGGTTTTTTTGGGTTTTTTGGGTACCTATAAATAACCTAAAAAACGATAACAAATGAAATTTTTATAAAAATATTGAGTTATAATTCAAACTATATTTAGTAATATCCTTATATTAGAATTAACTGGCACTAATAAAATCCGGAACTTTTATAAATAATTAAAACAAGGTCGTAAAAAAAACCCCCAGATAAAAATTGTTATAAAAAGTAAAAGATCCAAAACAGGGCCTAAAAATTATTTAAGGTTTGGTAATTTTATAATAGTAAAAAAAAATCAAAAATATTACGGCACTGCAGCTGGGTGCTAGGTTGAAGATTTGTTATTGCATAAGGAGGAAGGTCCGCTGGCTCCGTAGGGAGTCGGTGGATCACTGGCTAAATATAGGTGCGCAGATTTGGTTCTGTAATAGCACCACCCATTAAAACCGCAATTAATCCTCCAATTACCAATTAATGCTATACTATTGCTTATATTTTGCTGTTATTTGGGTTTGGCTAGCAGTTATATAGTGTTGTATTTTTATTATTGCGTTATTATTTATAGTGTTCCAGTATATTGGTATTAATAGCATTACGTTGCTATTTTTACGCTGTTATTTGCATGGTATCGTGGCGCATTATTATTAATAATAAAATACTCCTTTTTGATTAGGAAATTATTATTTTATTTTTTCCTTTTATATATTTTTATTTTCGTTATTTTGCTTTATTTTTTTTTCTCTTTTCCTAAGCCTTTATTTTTTTCTTCTTTTTTTTCCTTTTTTTTTACGATTGGCATATTATTAATATATCGTTTTGTTTTATTTTTTCTTATATTTGCCCCCTTTTTTTTATATTTTAATATCCCGCTGCTCCTTTTTTTATTTTTCATTATTATTAGTAATACAATGGTGCCTATTTAAAATAAGCCCCGTTTTATTTAGGGTATTACCCTCCACATCTTTTTATGCATATATTGCATCCGTATATATATTTTGGGATATATCAGGTTTTTCGGTCGTATTATTAGCATTATGGGTATTTTCGACCCTTTTAAGGATATGAAATTCCTTTACTCTTATATTGGTGGCAAAAATAAACCGGGATATCCATTAGTTATAATTAGTATTTTTCCGGTTATAAATTGTATAAAAAGGTGGGTTGCGCCAGTGCTCCGCCTGGATTTTGCCATATTCCTTATATAGTTTTTAGTTATTAATATTTTATTTTAAATTATGGTTTTAATAAAGGGCAATTTTTACAGTTTTATCCAGCTGGTTGGTATTATTAAAATTATATGGATAAAGGGTAATAATAAGCTTTTTTCCAAAGGTTACTAATTTTTTCCTAATAATATACCGGCGGATACCGATAATAACGATTATTTTATTGTTCCGGATAAATACCGGGTTATTACGGCCCAAATTATTATCAGATTTATTAATATTTTTATTAATACCGAGATATATATCCGGAATGCTTATAGCTAAACCGGTTTATTAAAAAGCCGAAATATATATAATTTGTTATTATTCCGCTGTTATATTTTATTATTAATTTGCCCTTATAGGTTAACATTTTTAATATTATTATTTCCTTGCATTATACAGCTTTGGCCGCTTTTTGCCAAAGCTTAATACTGTATTACGCTTTTTTAAATCCTAAACGATAAAATATTTTGAACTTAATACATTATTTTTTTATTATTTCCTTATCGGTGCATATATAATTTTTTTTATTTTTAATTGCGGTTTTATGCTAGTAACCCTGGTTATAACGCCTGGGTTACTGCTAAAGCCGCTTTTAAAACCGAGCTTATTATTATTTATAATATATATATTACTAGCCTTATTACCATATAAATAGCAGTGTTCTGTTAGGCGATAATAATAACCAAAATTGAATAAAAAAGGGCTAATATCCGGAATATTAATAAAACGGGTTAATAGCGTTATTCTTGGCTGGTTGGCCATTTTTATAATTATATTGCCCATATTATTGTATAATTTTATAGCAGTTATTTTTTAGCATTTTTTTTTTGGTATTTCTTTTTTGTTTTGATTTTCTCTGTGGATTATTAATATGCACCCCAATAAAAAATAGGTAATTACGGTTTTTCTGGTTTAAAATCGGTTTATCTCGAATACCCAATTATTTTTTTATTATATTTTTGCCCTTTTTGCGCTTATATTGCCCTATATTATTAAAATTATTTTGGACCTAATTTCCATTTGGGCCTGCCTTTTGGTTTGTATTATACTACAGCTTTCTTTTTTATTTGTTGCGCAAAACTGGTAGTGCCTGGATTATATACCGGTATATTGCCTGAATCCCGCCATTATTCCGGTGGGCCTGGTTTATTGGAATATTTGGTATAGAAAATTTTAATTGCCTGATTTCCCCCTTTTAGATCGGTATTTGGCTGCTATATTGGTTTATAGAATATTAATCATTTAACTTTATATTATAATTTGCTATTCACCGTTCTAAAATTAAAAATATTATTAAAATGCCATTTTTCCACCTGTTTTTTATTTGGGTTATTGGTATTTTCCACCAGAATTTTACCGGCGGCCTGCTTATTATATTCCTTATTTATTTTTTTTGCCCCGGTAACCCTGAATTTTCCTTTTGGATTAGGGATATATAAAAAATGGGGAATAAATTATATTATGCTGGTAATTCGATAATTAAAGCCCTGGGATATATTTTTATAATTGGGAAAAGGCTTATCCATTTTTTGCTAAATTTATTTATCGGTTTGAATCTATTTATATTTTTTGTACTAATCTAAATAAGGGTTTTTTTTTTGAATTTTCCGGTATTGGTTTGGTGGCGGTTAGCTGCTTTTTTGTACCTTTTTTTTACTGGCATTTGCTATGGTTTTTATATGGTTTTATACCTTTTGTATTTTATTGGTTATTATGGTTATATTATATATTTTTTTTTATTTTGCCGGTATATCGATAGGTTCTTATTTTTATTTTGGTTTTATTTTTATATAGGTTTTATTTATAATTTATAAACAATGGGGATATATTAATTATTTCCGATATATAATTATTATTTACACATTCCGCTAATAATAACCAATTTGTCCAATTATTTTAATAAAAGGAGCAAAATATTCGAAGGTATTATTTTATATAAATATGTAGGATTTTTATTTGGTTATTGGATTTTGGGTCAAATGCTGATAAATATTTAAATATTATCCTTAACCTCCGATTTAATTTTTTTCCAAAAAGTTAAAATAAATTGCTGGCCTTTATCGGAAATAATTATATTAGGCATATTGTATAAGCAATATATTTATGTAAGGAAGGTAATTGCCAGGCATCCTATATCGGTTTTTATTATCGGAATATAATGGCGCATTTTTATTAATTTATCTGTTATAACCATAATATAATGGTAAATAATACCTTGCTATTTATTTGTATAATAGGAATAGGCCAATATAATTAACAAATTTATCCGCTCATAGGCGGAAAGGCACAAATAAACGTTTTAATAGGCTTATTGGGGATTTTTTTCTTATTTTAGCTATTTTGTATAAATGATACCCGCAAATAAATATATTAATATCCTGCAAAAATTTAGGCCAAAAATATATCCGTTATAATAGGTCCCATATTTTGCTATATTTTGGGTATCCGCCTGGGGGGAGGCTATATATTTTATACAAAACTTGCAGCTATAAAGTATTTAAATGGAATAAATAACCTATCCTCATAATAAATCCGCTTATAAATTGCCTGGTAATCGGTTTTTACCATTTTTATCTATTTCCGTATCCAAATAGGGAATTGGTATATTAACGGGTTTTGCAAAATGGTAAATATAATTTATATTAGGTTTAAGGTAATATATATTTTATTAATTAGCATATCGATATGTTTTGATATATCGAAAATACAAAATATCGCCGATATTTTACCGGGGCGTTCTCGGTTTATTGAAAATAATATCCGGTGGCAAAATATTAGCTTTTTATTATCAAAGTTCCATATATTTGCCAGTTTAATACCATATAATTAAAAGAAAATATTTGGAATAATGGCCGTTTTTTGCATTTATAAATAATATGGAATCGAAAATTATTTGGAAATTTTAACCAGCAGATTTGTTTTTGATTAATTAATTTTATCATAGCGAAATATTGCAAATTTTTATAATTTGTCCAAATTTTCACTGGCAATTTGCCATTTTGCAATTCGGGTTTTTATTTTTCGAAAATTTTAATAATAATTAAATGCTTTTTATTTTAAATATTATAATTGCATTTTGCTGGGGTATATTTAATTAAAAAAATAATTGGGCGGCGGATTTTTTTAATATTCACCTGGGAAAATATACTTTTTATAGCCCAATTTGATGCGTTTATTTTAATAATAATTTTTAATACAGGGTTATAAAATGCTTATATAACATCCGAAAAAAATATATCCCAAAATTATTAAAATATTATCAAAGTTTTATTAATAAGCTGTTTTGGCCAGTTATTTGTGCTTATTAATATTATTAGCGGGCGGATTATTATTAATAAGCCCCGAATAAACAATTTATAAAAATTGGCAAAATCCAGAAAATATTGGAGCTTTTTAAAATTGGTAGGTTATTATTAAAATCGGATTATTTTAACCTTTTCAGGGTCCATTCTAATTCCCAATATTAATATAATAAAGCCGAAATTTTTTATTTTTTTAATGTTAAATTTGTATTTCCAAATATTAATTATAAGCCTTATATTAGCAAATTTTGGAATAATTTTTTTTAATATACCGCTGGTATTCCGTTTGTGTTCCGTTATAAATAAAAATATTATTTAGGTAAATTATAATGTATCGGTTTAATGCGTTTAATAAGGTATGGTTAATATAATGTTAGAATAAGCTCGGTGCTTTTATTGTCCCGAAATTAGCAATTAGGCATTTAAATAGCCCAAATTTAATAATAAATGCTATTTTTCATTTATTTCCGGAAGCAATATATAAGCGATTAAATATTATAATAATATTTATTTTTATATACCATATTGTTTTTGCCAGCACGTGAAATATTTCCCGGATTAGCAGAATAAGGTATTTATTTTTTACCGTAATATTATTTGGGTTTTGGTAATTAATATATATCTGAATTCCCCCCCCTGGTTTTTTGGTTAAAAGGATCGGGGTTATTGCTGGTAATATGCTGGGGCGGATAAAGCTTTTTGGCAGGTACTTATCCAGGTAATTCCTTATTATTTATAATTTTTATTATAATATAATTCGATTATAATAATACGGTGATGTTTTGCCGGGTATTAATTTAATTTTACAATCAAATGGCTTATATAATAAAAAGGCGTTAGTATTTATAAAAAATAATCGGTAAAATTATGCAATTTTTGGGGAGTTTTTCCAGGATTCTTTTTATTATAACGGGTGGTTTATTATTTAAATATATTTGGATACTTTTATTAAAAGTCCGGTATAAATATGGTGCTTTTTTAATTTGTTTTTAAAAGGTTTGGATTTGAGGTTTAAATTTTGTGCTTTTGGAAAACTTTTATATTTAATGGATATTTTTAAGGATTATTATTCGTATTTTTCTGGCAAAGCTATTGGATAACCGGTAATTTAATGGGTTGTGTTCCTTTATAAATGCAAGGAATTTTTTCCAGGTTATTTGCTGAATATATATTTTTTTATTTGCAAAAGGTTAAAAAATTGGGGGCATTTAAAAACCGGATTTTTATATTACTAATTAGCGGTTTCTCGGTTTCCGCCACTATAATATTATCCATATTTAATATTTTTGCTGCCTAATTGATTATTAGGTTATAATATTAAAATTATAATAATCCCAGAATAATATTCAGGCCCCCTAATAGCTAATAATAGAAAATTATAAATTTTATAATATTGCCAAATATATATATATATTTTTAATATATTTTGTAATACATTCCGCTAATAATTTATTGCAAAGTAAAAGGGTTTTGGTTTGGAAAATTAAAATCTTGGCAAATTATAAATATATGCAAATATATTATTAATAAATACCCAAAAGCAATATTTTATATCGATCAATAATTAATAAAATACCGGTTGGTTTTAATAAAAAAATATTAAAAAAATTTATTAGGTTTTATAAACTAAAAATATATATTATTTTATCCTTACCTTTTTTCTTTGGACTTTTTCCAGCGGTTTTATATCCGATTTTCCGCAAAGTTTTTTTTTGATTATTAACCGTTTATATTTTGCTATTATTTGGATTTGGCTAAGCAAATAATAATATAGTATCCCGGTTATCCATAGTATATATATATACATATATATATA
>PYSS01000194.1:0-43896 GCA_003049465.1 Magnaporthiopsis rhizophila
GCCCCCTCCAGTCACCGACGTATCTGATCTTTTGACCGTCGCCGCCTTCTCTTGTGGGTCTTTTGCCTGCAGACTGTGGATATCTCCCCGATTCTGTTTGATTCTGCTACTGATTCGCCCTCCTGCGCCACCGGTATAAAGTCCCTCCCTCTCCCCCTCCCTCTCTCCCACCTCCGCTCCTCTCTCTTTTCTTTTCTTCGGCAACAGAGCTTCGACCGACGCAAGTACTCCCCAATCCCCAGCAATGTCCAATGCTTTTCCTGTCCCATTTGCTGTTTCGCCAAACATGAACTGACTTTCGTTCCGACCAGAAGCGTTTCTACCACCGCCAGCAGCAGCAGCAGCGACAACAACAACAACACCACCACCACCACAACCACCACCATCACCATGTCGGCTGATGGTCAGCAGCAGCAGCCGGGTACCGAGAACACCCGGCTTGTGATCCGCGTAAGTTCTGCGCTCGAGCCTCGTCCCACCACCACCGATTCTCTCAGGGAAATCTGAAATCTGAGTGGCATCTGAATTTATTTTTTTCGATTTTGTCATCCCTTCCCTTTGATTTTTTTTTTTTTTTGATTTTTTCCTTTGTTTCATTTGACCTTCACCTTCCGGCCTTTTCAACCCTACCTTTTTTCTTTCTTTCCCTCTGCCCCTTTATTACCATCTGCCCTTACTAACTTTCTCAACACTACAAAGACCCGCCCGCTGCCGCCGCTCGCCGCCGCCCCAGCGCTGCCGGCTCCCGAGTACCCCGCCGCCGGCGAAGATCTCGCGATCATCAAGAAGACGCTGCAGTCTGGCAGCGACGAGGCGTCTCTGCCGGTCCTTGTAAGTAACACCAAACAACTCACCTTGACATCCTTTTTTTTCGCGTATCACACACCTTCACATTCTTTTTTTCCAAATCACACACGACTTCATTTTTTTTCTTTTCCTTTTTCTTTTCCTTTTTCTTTTCCCCTTTCTTTTCCTTTTGCTTTTCCTTTTTCTTTTCCTTTTTCTTTTCCTTTTTCTTTTCCTTTTTTTTATGCCTTCGATCGAATCCCAGCGCTAACTGATGCACACATATAAAATCAGAGCGGCAGAGCCCACGTCATTGTCGACGGGCAACGCGAGACGTTCGAATGCAGGGTAAGTCCCAGTCAGAATTTCATTCAGTCTGCACCCCAGGCTTTTTGCAGTCAGTCGTGATCCATCACCGTCGATGGTTCCGTGTTGGTCAAGCTTGGTTTACGGGTCCACCTCGGTCACCAGTCCAGGCCCAGGCATTGGTTTTCCTTTGGGGAGGTCCCGGCTCAGATCTGGTCACGATGGGTGCTCCGTCTCCATCCTCACCATTTCTGCGGTATCCATGCGTCCAGAGCCAACGTCTTCCTCGCTCCTCCGGCAAAGGAGGCACAAAGCGGGAGGGAGGAAGGTGTAGGGCTTCGTTCAACTCTCGGCTTCAGCTGGTTTGGGCGGGCACCTCTTCCCGTGTTAACATGAGATTTGTGGAATGCATTTCGGGCACTTTGTCCGCAGTGTTCCTTGGTCTCGCTCCTCCGGGAGCGATCCAAGGGGGGGAAGGCTCTACGGACACCACTGACTGCACCCGCCACACCCACGGCGCCGACAAGCACCTCCTGGTTCATCGAAGCATGGGCTTCATTTTCTGATCTCTAGGGGTCTACACGAATCGGAGTACTTGGACGCGTCGTGGTTCACGCACTAACCAGGGGGGCGCGCATCCACTTTTTTCCCAACTTGGACGACAGCGAGCTCGCGAGGATTTTGGTCCTAGCCTGCTTTCTTTCCCTTGAGGATTTCAGTGTGATGTGCGGACTGGTCTTGCGCGCATTTCACAAGGCTGGCGAGATCCACTCTCTTCTTGCCAGGGGGAGGGTGGATCGAACCGCCTCTCGAAGCCTTCACTTTGAGACCCCGGGGGAGTGGTGGTGGCAGCGAGGACTTACTCAGCAAAAATATTTTTGCTGACTGGGTGAAAACATCTTTTACAGTTCCATGACGAGACCGAGGAGCTTTTCGACAGCATGGGGCTCGAGGAGATGAGGGTGATGCTCAAGGACATGCTCCTTCACACGCATGCCCAAGAGATCACCACCCAGTCCGACGCAAACCTGCTGATGACCATCAACAAGGGTGCGCTGGACCTTTATCGCCAGGTCCAAGTCTTACAGAAGAAGAGCGATGAGTCTCAGAATCAGGAGGGAGGTGGAAGTATTGGCAAGGAGCAAAAGGCCATCAACAAGGTGAAAGAAATCATGAAGAAGGACCACAAGCGGGTGCACCAAATCGAGGCAGAAAGCAGGAAGCAGGCGGCCAAGATCGTGGCCCTCAAGAGCACGGCCGAGGAGCAGGCGGCCGAGATCGTGGCCCTCAAGAGCACGGCCGAGCGGCAAGCGGCCCAGATCCAGGCCCTCAGGACCGCAGTCGGGAAGCTGTTGAACTGGGCCGAGGCCAAGGAGCACATGCCGTAGATACCGGGCAGGCAGGGAACCAGGAGGAAAAAGGGGTGTCTTTACTTATTTGTTCCTGTTTCGCGTTGCTTTTCCCCTTTCCTCCTGACATTTTCGTCTTTTGTACCACGAGGCGTAGGGAAGGCAGGCATCACGGTACCGCCACCCTCGATGACTGGCTCGGGAGTAGTGGTACATCCAGAGTTTTGTTTGATACCCATACAATGAACTGAGCTACTGATGGAATTTCACATTTTTCACCCTTTGCGAACTTGCTTTCTTTCACCCTATAGCCGTGTTAATTAATACAAAAACGCCCGGCTACGCAGATGACATCTCCCCACCATCCTCCTTGTTGGTGGCCTTGCCCTGGCGCAGCAGGCTCAGCGGGCGGACAACGGACGACAGAGACAGCAGCATCAGAACGTCCAGGACCTCCTTCCCGCCGACCTCGAGCTCGTAGTCCTCCACGTTGTACACGCGCAGTTGGCCCTCCATGCGCGCACACCCGACATCGCCCACGCGGTCGAATCTGGCCACCACGGGGTTGCCGCTGGCGGTGCGCTCGTCGACCGAGACGAGCTTGAAGGCGCTGTGGTGGCTGTTGATGGGCCTCTGGGTGGAGGTGATGGCAACAGCAGCAGCAGCAGTACCATCATCAGGCTCATCGGCGGCGGCAGCAACAGGGTCGCCATTGCCACCGTCATCTTCGTCCACCATGCCGAGCGGGCTCGTGGAGCGCCAACAGAGCCGCCGTCTTGACTGCGGCAGGTCGATGGTGCCGATGCGGGAGACGGTGTGCGGCGGGAAATAGGCCGTCGCGGTGCCCATGGGCTCGCAGAGCCAGACCCGCCAGGCTGTATCTGAGGCGCTCAGAACTGCGGCTGGTGAAGGCTCCTGTGTGTGCGAGACAAGATGTACGCGGGGCGGGTTTTCCAAGTCCGTCAGCCGAAGAGAAGAAGAAGAAGAAGAAAAAAAAGAGGAAGCGGCGCGCAAGGAAAGACATACACCACCCTGGGCGAACCTGCCGATTCTGGCATGGCGGCCGGCCGTAAAGAGCTGGGCGACCTCGTCAAAGTCATAGACGCGCACGCTGCGGCGCACGCTCCCGACGGCGACGCTCCTCCGACGGGCCCTGCCGCGGCCGAACTCGGTCAACAGCGTGTAGGCGAGCTCGTGGGTGGCGGCGTCGACGACCGAGAAGCGCATGGCGGCGGCGACATGGCGGCCGAGCTTCGACGGCGACGGCGGGCGTGCCAGGGCCGAGAGCAGGTAGCGGCGCGAGGGCGCTGGCCGCGGGGCCCCTTGCAGCTCATCGAGCCCAGCGCCGCAGACGACGGAGCGGTGCCAGGGGTGCTTTTTTCTGCTCTCCTGCTTGTTGGTACTATTGCTGCTGCTTGCACTGCCACCGTGCTTGCGGCTTGATGATGATGTGCCAAGCGCGCAAAAGGATATGGCTATGCAGGCCATGTTTGGGTCTTTGGCTGTTTGGCGGAGAGGGCGAAAAAGCGAGCTGGGGTGGTCATTTGCGATGAGTGTTCTGTTGCAGACCCAAAAGAGGTGGAATACTGAGGCAGCAAACGTAGTGGCACAGGTCGCGGGATCAAAGCACGCACTAGAAGCGCAGATCAGGTTTGAGGATGGACAGGAATTCTTCCAGACGGCGGCATAGCGGCGCGCGCAAACCGGCGTGATGGGCAGGGTCAGGGATGGCGGGAGTTGAGCATTGACGACAGGACCCTGAAAATTCGGGGAGAACCAGAGCTGCAAAGATTGACGGCCAGCCGCCCGACCCTGGCCTCGACGTAGCTGTGTGGGCTCTTTGGGCTTCCCCTCACTGGCTGGCTGCCCCGTAACCGCCAAGCAATCAATGATGCTGCTGCCGCCTGCCTCAATTGGTCATTTAATCTTTTGGTGGGAAAACATCACCTTCTTACGGCAAGGAAGTACCGGGACAGACTTTACAAATGACGACATTGACATCCCCAATGGGACGGCGTGTTGCATGCGGGGCCTGCCGAACCACAACTCGATATCCCCCTAATATTGGGTGGCATTCAGAGCAACTACGGGGGGTGATAAATGACCTGGGACCCTGGACAGGGATGGGCTGTAAATTAACCAAAAGATTGCGGGCAATGCCTCCCCGCCCGCCCCGACCTAGTAGAATCCAGCCGTAAAGTCCAACACGGTCGCCTTCTCCAGGATGTCCGAGATGCTGCCGATAAAGGCCTTGTGTGCGGGGTCCGTCTTGACATAGTAGTCGCGGTCCTCGATGGAGGCGAACTCGACCACATAGCCATGCGTGGCGCCGTGCTGTCCAGACCAACGGTCAGCGAAATGCGTCAGACCCCGACAATGTATGTTTTACTACACGCCCCCAGTTCATCATCATCCCATACATACCTGGAGCCCCTCTGGCGAATGGTCCCTGCCGCCCTTGAGAGACAGGATGTAGGGCTGCTTTCGGGTTGGATGGATGCATTTGGTCCGCAGGGCTACCAAGCGCTTGTGGGCCTGCGGGAGGCCGGAGATGGATGTCAGTCAGTGCCGGGACCACCAATGTCCAGACGTCGAAGCACGGGAGCCGACATTACCCACCATGACAACCGCGTCGGGATCGGCGGCCTTCTTCCACTCGAACAGGACCACGTGCGTGACGTGTCCCGCGTCGGCCTTTGACGTTGCGCTCCCTGCCGTGCTGCTCGAGACGATGCCGCGGCTGCTGAAAGGCCAGAAGAAAAAGCCAACCAAGGCCAGAAAGGCCAGGGCCGCATAGAGGGGGTTGAACTTTGGTTTGGACATGTTCCAAGCGCCTTGGGTACCAGTCTCTCCGCGTGTCGTTCGAAGAGACTCCTTCTGGGAGGGTCATGGACATGGACGGGGTTGTCGTTTATTTTATACTGGCTTGGCGGTGCCGCCGTTCGAAATGAGGGTTGTGAGGTCCGTGCATGGGGCTAGCTCAGGGGCATGGAGCGCTGGACCCACGCTGCATTCAGCTGCAACGGGGCTCGATTTTCAGCTGGCGCCACACAAGCCATGTCTCATCTCAAATGGATGCGTGGGAAAAAAAAAAAAAGAACATCACCAAGACCAACACTCAAAAGCGGGGGAGACATATACAGGCAAGCAGAAATTTGCAGCACACACAGGCTCCTGGGGCCATTTGTATTCTTGGTCTCGGCCTGTCGCGGCCTGAGCTGGTTCTCTAGAAGCAGTGGAGCAAAACGCGCTGTCACAACCAAGACCTTGGCGGATGGCAACTAGACTGCCTACACACTCCAAGGTGCTAGCCCGCATTCAATGGCGCACACTCATCCTTGTGCTTGGGCGCTCTCTTGGAGTATTCTATCATGATTGGGTGTCTACAGTGCTCTGTGCGACAAAATCATTCCTCGTGCTCCTGCTGTTTGGGAAAGCTCAGTGGCGACACGACGCCGCGCGGGGGAACGCCACGGGGGTACTTGGCTGGTCGCCATTGGCCAACGGGGGTGGCTGAGCAAGTGATCTCTCTCACCGTCGCCAACCTGAACATGCCAAAGGGATTTCTTCAAACCGTTTACTTTCGATGGATTGCCAGCTGACCGAATATCCCACGGCAGTAAACAGCCCACTATACATAACAGGACCATCTTGCTTGTCATCACAATGAGGCCTCAAAGGCCCAGGACGCGTCCCCTGGAGGCTGACCTCGAGAGCCAGCCCCTGCTGCGCAGCCAACAGAACAACGACCCCGGAGACGTGGACCAGCCAGCCCAGCCCGACAACACTCAACCCAACAGCCCAGTCTTCACCACGCACAGTGTCCTGCTGCGGGCGCTCTCCCCAGTCCTGCTGCTGCTGGCTAACGTCTTCGCCATCATGTGGACCCTATACCTCGTCGGCTGGGTGGCCCGGGCGCTGAACCCGACGCCACCCAGCGAGGAACAGCGCGCCCGGGACGCGGCGTGGGTCTCGGGCTCCCCGTACTGGGCCGACCGGCAGGCGTGCCGCTGGCTAAGCGTCTACGGGGTCCACCACCTTCGCTGGGACCCGCCGGGTCTCGAGAGAGGCGATGTTGTTGTTGTTGGAGAAAACAGCACGGGGAGAGCAGTGGTGGTCAGCCAGAATGGTGGTGCAAAGCAGGTCCCCGACTACGTGCTGCGCCACGCTCCGCTGGTTCATCTGCACTCCGGGGAGAGCTTTTGGCCCGCGAGTGTCGAGGAGCACGTGAAGCACATGCGTCCTCTCAACCATACCGCACCGCCAGGTGACACCGCCGACGACGAAGACAGAGATTCTCGGACCCTCCTGAACCTGACGGACCTAGACTCCCTCAATGCCATTCACGGCGGCGCAGCAGTGTACCTCACTAGCACAGACGACGTGGAGACGAGGCCAAGCTGGCTGAGCAGCCGAGACGCGGTGCCCAGCAGCAGCGGCAGCCAGAACGATGAAAGCAACGGCCGCTCGACGGCGCCGGTCGTGCTCGTCCTCGTGGAAAAGGAGACGGCAGCCGACGGCGAGCCCATCATGCTGGACGCCTTCTGGTTCTTCTTCTACAGCTACAACCTCGGGCAGACGGTGCTCGGCCTCAGGTTCGGCAACCACGTGGGCGACTGGGAGCACTGCATGGTGCGCTTCGTGCGCGGCGAGCTGACGGCCATGTTCCTGAGCGAACACGCGGGCGGCCAGGCGTATGCGTGGCGAGCGCTCGAGAAATCAGCAGAAGGGAGCAAGGATGGTGGTGGTGGTGGTGGTGGTGGTGATAGGCCCGTCATCTACTCGGCCGTCGGCAGCCACGCCATGTACGCCACCCCGGGAGACCACCCCTACGTCCTGCCGTTTGGGATGCTCAAGGACGTGACGGACAAAGGCCCTCTGTGGGACTCGGCCAAGAACGCGTGGGCTTACTGGCATGAGCCGTCTGACGAGGACGGGAGTAGTGGCAAAGACGGCGACGCAACCCGGCGGGGTGTGTTCAAGCCCGCCGCACCGATCGGGGCGGTAGCGGCCCCGGCAGCGGGCTGGCTGGGATTCCGCGGCCGCTGGGGCGACCAGCTGTACGGCCTCGGCGACCGACGTCAGTGGCGCCTGTTTAACCAGTACCACTACGTAGCCGGGCCCACGGGGCCTGTGGACAAGCAGCTTTGGCGGAGTACAATGTGCCCACAGTCGAGGTGTAAAATATTAGACAGTTTAGAAGCTGGGAGGAAGCGGACGTGGTATACATAGGTAGGTAGTATGATACCTAGCAGATGCCTCGAGTGTTTGTCTGGTGGCTGGGATGTTCTCCCTTCAAGGCGTCCGAGATTAGGGGTCTCAGCTATCCGTTGATGCACTGTGCTGTTCGCTTCTCCGCTCGGACATACGAGGGACGAACGACCGAGGAGAAAGACGCCATCGAGAAAGAAAGATTCGTCATCGATCCATCCCCGCTCGTCTTCCAGACCGCTCCATCTCGGCGTGGCTGGCTAAAAGAGAGGCCGGGCATCTTCGTATCTCTTTGCTTAGGTACATTCTCTAGCTTCTGTTTTTGCTTGCTCCCAGCCCAGATCCCAGGACTCTCCGCAGACCCCACCCCCACTTCTATCCCACCAAACGATCCCATCGCCCCGACCTCCCTTTTTTTTTTTCCGGCTTCCTCTTTTTCCCGCGCCTTTTGCCAAGATGAGCAAGTTAGGCAGCGCGTTATAATGTTGGCGGAGAAAACACTCAGCCAGCTGCGCTCCCATGAGTCGGCGATGGGGGACATAAATAACAGGACATCCCGACGTATCCCCGCCGTCCAATCCGGCAGGGCTGCGATGGCTGGGGACGGACGTTGTGTGTCGAGGACCCTTGGCCCCTCGTCTGCTTGGCGTCAATGGTCTAGGTCTAGCTCGCAAACGACTAGCTCCGATGGCAAACGTCGGATGGTGTGTTCACGTCGCGCTGATCCAACCCCTCCATTCTATGTACCATCCCGCACGCATCCGGTATCTACTAGTGGCTCTCGGCACGCCTAGACAGCTGGGCACGTTGTCGCCCCAGCACATACCTAGGTACCTACCCTAGATTAACGATAGCCGGCTGGACTCCTCGCTCGGCCGACGGATCCGCACGACATCCCGCTATGCAGCCCATTCATTCCCCTGGCCGATCCAGACGGCATCCGTCCTCTCCCGATATCGTCGCCCGTTTTATGTATTTGTCATCGGGCAGCGTCGGTCCTTTTGCGCCCTCGGAATGCATGTCACTCTGGCTCGGCGGAGTCCGGCAGTCCGCGCATTTCCGCCATGTCCAGTACAACAGCACCGCCCATCCCCTGTACGTATCACCGGCACGGCGAATGGCTATCTCTTTCGCTTGCCGGACCAACGATGTCCTATCTCTCTTATTAGGCTCTCCTTTTTTCTTGGGGAAAGCATGTGATCCCCGAATTCCGGGTTGCCTTCTTTCTTTTACACGCCGACACACAGACGCACACTTAAAAAAAAAAAAAAAAAGGCAGCTAGTTGTTCCACCGTTCCATGCAGGGCTCGAACGCCTCCCTTGCATCGGCCGGACAGGAATCGAACGGCCTCCGGCCTCGATCGCGGACGTCACCGAAATGTTTTCAATCGTTTTCTTTCTGCATGCAGCTACCCAAAGTCGTGTAGCGGAGTATCGCATTTATAGGTATCCTTTCATGTCAACGACGTGCGGGGTCTAATAAGCAGCAATACACACGAGGAGCCGGACACGAAACGCAGGTTCTGTAACGGCATCTTGAGAAGAGAACAATCTAAGGCCAGGTTTCGATGCGGGTGCGGAAAGAACCGGAGAAATCAAGTCGCTGTAGCCTGTCACAGACACGAACGCGACGCGAGAGCTACATCCCGCAACAATGGCCAAACACACCCATCACCACGAGCGGCCCGGCCCGGTGCAGACCAGCGCCGTCTACCTGGTCGGTCGGCCGGCCGGGCCGGTGGAGCGGCCGCCATCGCCACCGTCACCAGGCGGCATGCCCTTTTGCCCGCCGCCCATCCACCCCGAGCCGCCAGGGCTTGACGACGTCATATCTGGCCCGGGGATATCCCCATCACCACCTCTGCCTATCATCCCCGCCGCCGTCACTTCGTCCCGGCCGCCAGCCAGCCCCGTGGCCACCGCGCCGCCGTCGCCGTCGCTGAGGCCGGCGGTCCATTACCCCAACGAGCAGCACAGGACATCACCCCTGTCACCGCTGCCACCACCCAGCATCACCGAGGCGCAGCAGCAGCAGCAGCAGCAGCAGCGGTACCAACACGGTCTTCCCTCTCCGTCAGACAGGCTATCCAGCGCCGTGCGCGTGCTCAACGCCGAAGCCGCCGCGCTGACGTCCCTGGCCCACCTCTATTCCAGCGACCCCTCGGCGCGGTCCGCCTTCGACGGCGCCGCGTCGGCCGTGTCGCGGAGCCAGACGCGGGGCGGCACGCTCGTAATCAGCGGCGTCGGCAAGTCGGGCCACATCGCGCGCAAGCTGGCCGCCACCTTCAGCTCGCTGTCGGTGCGCGCGTCCTTCATGCACGCGACCGAGGCCCTGCACGGCGACCTGGGCCTGCTGGCTCCGTCCCGGGACGCCGTCCTGCTCGTCAGCTTCAGCGGCCGCACCCCCGAGCTGCGAGCCTTAGCGTCGCACCTGCACCCGTCGCTGCCCGTCGTCGTCGTCACGGCCGCACCCGATGACGAGTGCGAGATCGCGGCGCTGCTGAGGAGCGCGAGAACAGGAGCAAGGAGGAGCGGGAGCGCGGCGGCGTCATCGTCGTCGTCGTCTACTACTTCGGCCGCCACCGCCGACGAGGGAGCTGGGGAGGAAGAGGAGGGTGGGTACTTGTACGAGTCCGATGGAGACTTCGGGGCTGGACTCGACAGAAGGGCATGGACGGCGACGTCGCCGTCTAGGGATGAGGATACGGGAGACAGAGCAGAGCAGCATGGTGCGCCTGTCGTGGTGCTGCCGGCCCCGATCCCCGTCTCCGAGGTTGATTGCCTGGGCATAGCCGCGCCCACCGCCAGCACGACGGTGGCCCTGGCGCTCGGAGACGCGCTGGCAGTTGTCATAGGGCGCGAGCTCCACGGCGGCGTCGAGGGCGTGGCATCCGTGTTCGCCAGAAACCACCCTGGGGGCGCCATTGGTGCGGCGATGTCTGCGTCCAGGTGTACGCCGTCACCATCGAGATTCGACGACAGCCGGCCCGAGACGCCAGGCTGAGAGCCAAGCGTTTAGGGGTGGTCCTACCTCGCAGCTCCGAGAATAAGAGGACGTCGTGCACTTGTCGCATGCAGCAATAATAGCATCTCCACAGACAGGAAGGAGCCAATAGAAGAACACTCATCTGGTACACATCGAGATTGGGACCTGGAGACATTATTAGAACAAGGACATTGATGATATCCAGAATACGTCCGTTTGAGGATAGAAACAGCTTGTAGCCAGGTCGTCGCTAGCTGCTTCGAGTGTATGATAGCGAGGATATAGATTGCAAGGACCGATATGTCTCCAGCCCCGCACGCGAAAACATGCCGCCATGTCCTTCCTGTCTCGTCGATCATAGCTCGGATTCGCCATCTGAGCCGCTCTCCGACTCGGAGCCGCTGCTGCTACTGCTGCTCGAAGACGAGGAATCGAGAGCCTCGCGTTCCTGCTCCAGCCTTCGGAGCGTGCCTTCGCTCACAGCATCGGACGAGTCCGAGTCAGAGCCGCTGCTGCTCGTCCCCGAACTCGAGGTGGACTCGTTGTCAGAGTCCTCATCCTCGCCTTCCTCATCCTCCTCCTCGTCTGCGGACCCAGCGTCGTCGTTGTCGCTGCTGTCGCTGCTATCATCGCTGCTGCTGCTGTCGTCACCGTCATCGACCGTGCGCTTCTTCCGCTGCCGCCTTCGCTTCTGCGAGCTGTCAGCCGCCTTGGCTTTGGCCTCCTCGGCTGACGGTGTTGTTGCCGCTGCCTCTCCCTCTGACGAGGCGCCATTGGTTGTTGTTGTTGTGGTCGTGGCCGTGGAGGTGGTTGCGGCCGAGACATCGGACGCGTCGGCATCCGACAGCTCGTCAAGCACCATCTCGGCCCGCAACCGTTTTACAAGGCGCTGGGTGACTTCGAACCCCCGCTCGTCGACCTCGGTGCCGCCCATGACCAGGTCCTCCTCGTTATAATCATCGCGCACGCGCTTGCCATTGGCATTGCTGGAGCCTCCGCCTCGCCTCGGCTTGCCGCCCTGTGCGTCGAGCATCTTCGCGACCAGCGCCTCGTACCGCTTCTGCTTGACGTCGGCGTCGGTCGTGCCCGCGGGGAATCCGGATGCGCCCTTCTGCTCCAAGTCCCTCTTTCTGATTTCGGCCGCCGAGTTGCGAAGCCAGTCCCTCGAAGCACCCTGCAAGCCGACGGCGTACTTGCGGAATATGGGGAAGTCGGCGGCGGGGAGGAGCACAGGGTCGAAGGCGTACTTGATGACCAGGGTCTGGATGTTCTTGCGGAATTTCCACGTATCCCGCGCAGTGTGCCAATCGCGCAGGTACTGGCTCAGCTGGGGCTGGAGATGATCGGGCTTGTAGTTCTGCTCAGGCTTCTTGGCCGGCTTCCGGGCCTTTGGCTTCTTCGCCTTTTTCTTCTGCTGCTTGTCTTCGGCTGCCCCTGAAGGCTTGGACGGCGTCTTGGTGGCCGATGGGTCGAGGTCCGAGCCCTTGGTGCCGTCGGCAAAAGTGACCGATTTGCGCCGGCCAGGCGTCTGGGCCGCCCGGTCGAAGTCTGTTCGGAGTCGCTTGCTGCTGGCGAACTGGCTCGCGGGCGAGGGGTACTCTTTTCGCTTGTTGGCCCAGCTGGGAGAGTCTCGCGACCCGCTTGTCGAAGCTGCGCCGCTGCTCGTGGCCACGGGCTTGGCTGAAGGGGTCGAAGGGGTTTCGACAGCGCCTTTAAGCTTCAAACCCAATCGTTTCCAGGCCGGCACGCTTCGTGCTGGCGAGGTTTGGGGGGCCATGCTGGGCACAAGGAGGGAGAGGAACAGAAGGGAAACGGAGGGAAAGGAACAGGAGGGAGCCGGAGGGAGCTCAATCGGAGGGGTATGAAAGACAGTGAGAAGTCACCGAAAAGGTGGAAGAAAGGCGCAGGGACCGTCGCGGTAGGCCCTCCAATGACGCCGTTCTAACCAAGGTAAAAAGTCGGCCAAGCAGATAACCTGAATTGAGCCGGTGGTATGCTAATCCTTCGGCTGCATAGCCAGGTGTCGGGCTGATTGCGCGTGTCTGGCAGCCCAAAAGTGGTGTGCTGTGCCGACCTTGGAATGCTCCGTTTTAGCTGGTCAATAGTGCTTCGCTATGTGATTGCTTTTTTTTTTTTTTTTTTTTTAAACCCAATTCCTCGCCCCATCCGCACTTCCTTTAGCTCCCTGCCGCTTTATCTGCTGCGGGGCTGGCAGGGATTCAAAAACATACTAGGGCACGGACCACGAAGCTTTGCGTGGACTTGGTCTGTTTGCGCCTGAAATATAAGGCAATTTGGAGCTTCGCTCGGCTAGCTGATTCAGCCTTCCCACTCCAGGCAAGCTACGGGCAACGCGTTCAGGGAAGCTCCGTCGACGACAGGGCTCAAGGGCAGCGCATCCGCCCCGACCTCCGCAACCACATCATCACGACCCGACAGTTTGCAACGCCCGCACCCAGCCACCGAATAAGCTCCCCGTACTTTCTCCCACCGCAAAGCCAAGATGTCTGGTGCGTTTCTGCCTCTCTTGCTGCCCGCCATCGCCACTACGGACAGCAGCAGTTTCAGCTCGCCCCTCATCCCAACAGCCAAGCTGACCCGCATGTATCTACTACAGGGAGCGCAGGATACGACAGGCACATTACTATCTTCTCCGACCGGGGTAGACTGTACCAAGTCGGTATGCAGAAAGTCCATTGATTCCCCGCCAGGCCAGCTCGGCTGGCCTCGCCGAGCGTCCAGTTCAGCACGACACTGTCCCGCGGACAATGAGTGCTGATTATGGGCGACGCACTTCTCTCCCAGAATATGCCTTCAAGGCCATCACCGCTGCCAACATCATGGCAGTAGGCGTCCGCGGCAAGGACTGCGCCGTTGTCCTGTCGCAAAAGAAGGTGCCCGTACGTCACTTTACCCCTCCGCACCAGAGCACTGCGGCGTTATTTCACACAATATCCTGGCCTGAAGCTAAGCAAAGCCGGACCGACTTAGGACAAGCTGATCGACCCCTCGTCGGTGTCGCACCTCTTCCAAATCTCGCCCAGGGTTGGCTGTGTCATCACGGGCTCCATAGCAGACGCCAGGGCCTTTGCCCAGAGGGCACAGGGTGAGGCCGCCGAGTTCCGCTACAAGTACGGTTACGAGATGCCGTGTGACGCACTGGCCAAGAGGCTGGCCAATATCAGCCAGGTCTACACCCAGAGGGTATGTTGGATGCCTCGTCGTGCGACGTGACAATATGCGCGACCCTCGACCCATGTCCTGCTGGACGAGGACCAAGACCCGGAACCGGATGGTTGCTTACTTGAAGTTCTATCTTTAGGCGTACATGCGCCCGTACGGCATCGCCACAACCCTGATCTCTCTGGACGAAGAGTACGGACCACAGCTGTTCAAGTGCGACCCCGCGGGCTACTATATCGGCTACAAGGGAACGGCGGCAGGCCCCAAGCAGCAGGAAGCGCTAAACCACCTTGAGAAGAAACTCAAGAACAAGGATCACGCCGAGGGCAGTTGGGAGGAGGTGGTGGAGCTGGCCATCACCACACTCGGCACGGTGCTCAGCATCGACTTCAAGAAGACCGAGATCGAGATTGGCATCGTTGGCGGCCCGCGGGCGGACGGCCAGGAGGGCACCGATCCCAACTTCAGGAAGCTGACCGAGGAGGAGATCGATGAGCGATTACAGGCCATTGCTGAGAAGGACTGAGCGGACCCGGACGGAGACAGCGTCAGCCGAGGGACCAGGCCGTTGTGATGCGAGCACAGCGCAATAGAAGGGCCGATGCCGCTGGTGTAGGGCGTTGTGAAGTCATCGTTACAGCCTAGCAGACTCCAGGTTGGTCGAGCTGCCGTCAGGCGGCTGGTTTCAAGGATTGTGGGAGACAATCTTCGGAGGAGCTAACAGGCCACCTGTGCCCGCCTCGCCAAAATTACCAATGATATCGCCAATGGTGCTTTTGCGGGCCTTGCTACAATCGATTATTGGCGAATTCCTTAGACCCCAACGGTTCTGGCTGGCTGCTCGAGCTCATCGTGACCGACCAGTATATGGACACCCAGCCGTCTCTAGTGTCAGCTGAAGTTCTATGTTCGGTGGAATCAAGAAAAAAGAGGCCGTTCTATTTACAGACATGAGCGTAAATCCTCGTCCGCCAAGCACTATTTTGGCCGAGCTGCGGTTCTGCCATTCAGATTCTTGATATCCGCACCGTCAGCATAGTGAGGGGAAGTAGAGCAGGGTATGTCCGCCCCGCAAACGTTCGCTTAGGACAGATCATAGAGGATGGCAATATGCCTTGCTGTACTAGAGGGCGAGAAAAGGAGGGTGGGTTGGCGGGTTGGTCGAAAGCCTGTTAGGCCATAAGGCGACCATTCACAAGGAGGACAGGGTGGAGAGCTGGGTTTTGTGGCGTAAATAAGCCAGGCACCAATCCCGCTTACCGCCTTGTGAGGCCGTCGTGGGCCTGCCTAGTGGAGGGTATCGAGAGAGAGATGGTGGTTGGTATGGCGACATGGCAGGTCCTTTTGTTCTAGCTGGTCATGCAGCCCAGTCTCGTCTCGTGCGGCCAGCCAGCCGAGTGCTAAGGGCCCCTTGATAGACACACATCTCCCTCCAGTCTTGAGCCTCGCATCTGACCGGACCAGGCCGAGTGGGAAAAAAATAAATAAATAATAAGAGGTACTGCATTGGACCAAAGTCTTTGGGCTAAAGTGGGTCTGCCCTGCATGTTGCATGCTTGGGTTTCCCAACAGGCCGGATTCGGGAACCGCCCAGCAAGCCACACCTGAGATTTCCCGGTCTCGTCCAGGCGCCACGAGCTGGAACCTGCAGGCCTGGCTCGGTGTCGATGCCGCCAGATATCAACGAGGGGCTCTGTACGACCGCACCAGGTAAGCAGCAGCGCAAGGACCGATTAGTCTGGGCAGACTAACGCAGCCTCTGGAGAGAGCCGCATTCGTTTCACGCTCATATTATGACAAAAGTGTAGTGAGATCGCCGATGACGGAGAAAACCAAAAGGCCACCTAAGGTGAAGATTATCCTCTTTTTTTTTTCTTTTTTTCCATTCGTGGACGTGCCGCTCCAGCCGGCATTTGCGCTTCATCACGGGCTCTCTCCACAAGCCAGCGAGTGACCACAGCACCTAAAAAAGCCAGGAAAGCCACGAGGAGGGATTGCCGGGTAGGGCCACGATCGTCATTGGGTCGGTTTCAAAAGCTAATGCGGGTGTGTACCTCCCAAAATATCTCATTTTCAGCTGGGCATGGCCGTCCAGCACAGCCAAACGGCCCCGCGTCCATGGCCTGAGGTTGTCGAGCAGCCTAAGCCACAAATAAACTGCTCCTGGAGCCCACAGCAGAGCGGCCTCCACAGGGCGCTCCAGGTCCTTCCCGCCGCCCATTGGCTGCGCGCTTATTTCCGTGGCATCCGATTTGGGAAATGCCCAGTTCCTGCTTGCGCTGAAATTTCTCCGCCTGAGTGCTGGCTGTACCTGTAGCTTGGCTGCCTGAGGTCAATCAATGGCTCTCACCCAACCAAACACCTTGATAGAGCCTCCAAGACACCTACGCATGCCCAGCCAAGGAGGTAGCAGACATGGAAATTGGAGGTTTCCACCGTTTTTCGGCCGTCTCGGACCTCCAATTCTTTGCGACATCGAGTTTTTTCTTCTCAGTCGGGGTTGCGGTTTGCATCATCGCCGTCTGCTATGCTCAACCCGCTGTAGCCCACGGGCAATGGGCGGGCATTACGTGATGCCCGCCAACTCGATATGACCTCATCCCGCGGCCCACCTCTTGTCGCTGCTGCTGCTGCTGCTGCTGCGAGCGCCAGCCTTGTGCCACCCACCCGCCCTTCAGCCCAGTACGTGGGTTCATCCTCCACCTGCGGCTCCCCCATTCGGGTCCTTCGTCTGAACCGTGGCAGCTGCTGGACCTGCAGCTTAGCGTAGCATGCGCATGCAGATCGCCTAGGTAGCTCAGGGGCAAAGGTGCCGCAGAGCCGTCGAGCCTGAACCACAGGCCGGGACGGCCCCTTCATGGCTCCTCCTCGGCCGTTTAGGGCAAGGCGCACCACCAGTGATGGCGGCGGGCTGCCCTGCCTCCCAACAAATGACGAACCACCCCGGCCTAACCCTTCACACTCCCGGACGAATACTATCGTTCCCCACCCTCCAACCACAGCTCCGCAAGGGTTATTGCTCTCCTAGCTTTCCGCTGGCATGGGCCCTCCCTACTTCCAAGAGCCCCTCAAAATTCCCCGATTCGACCGCCCTGTATATCACGGTTATAATCAAGGGAGGGGCGTGGCCTTTTTATTTATTGATGCCTGGTGATGTAGTCACCCGGCGACGCACACACCCCCTGCCTGCCTCCCCACCTACGGGTTGTGTCCTCGTCGCTCTCGACCAGTGTGAGGCCGCGGGAGCCCTATGGTCCGGGTCCGTGGTAGCTCCGGGAGCAACCCCCAAGCTCCCCTAGCCTCCCGAGACCTTCAGGGGAGAGGACATGCAGAGGGTGTGTGCGCCCGGTGTATGTGGATGGGAGCCTCCGGTGCTCGTGTCGTTCATCATCTTAGTCTAGCTGTCATTTCTCCCCCCCTTGCTTATCTCCTCACCATAGCACATACCAACATCTTACATGGTGACCTCCCGCGTTGTGACCGGCAGCTAGACCCGGAACTGGGGCGCGGGATACCGTCGACACTAGTGCTTTCTTTTTTATTCTCTCTCTCTACGCCAAGTGTTGATACCACCATGCCGTCGCTGGGGCCCTTCATCGGAAAATATACAAAAGAGACACGGGAGCCGCGCCGTTGACGACTTTACCGTTCGCTAGACCATCCACCAATCTCCCCAAACCTGGCAGACTCTTCTTTTCCCAACAAGCTCTCTCATTGGCTTCATCGGCGGTCGCCCTGCATTTGCGGTCCTATATCTTTCCGTTTACCTGCAACGCATAGGACGTCCGAACGCCCTATTCTCTTCCTCTTAAGCCCATCACCCTCTGTCCACGACACCCATATCGTTCCCTTGACAAACTCGACGGTCCGCGAACTTTTTCAATTCATATTCTGTTTATCGTTTTGTCCCCATCCCATCCCTTCGATAGACCAAATTAGCAGCTATGGACGGCTGTGAGTGTTTACCCGAGCCCTTCCACCCCTGTCCCCTGGGACGTCCCTCGTTGGCCCAACAGAGAGATGCATCAGGCGCTTGCCCGAGGCGGGTGGCGTTGGGTGCCGACGAGAGCAAAAAGAACGCTTGACGCCGTGGGAGCCGACCGTCAACCCCGGAATTTCCAGCCAGCGTCGGCATGGCCATATACACATACACATACAGAAAAAAAAGACGAAAAACCAAAACTGCTAGAAGACAACGTTACTGATATGGTGCCCTCTTTACCCTGAGTCTCTAGACAACAAGGAACGCCGGGCGCGCGTCGCCGATCTCCTCTCGGACTTTATGCAGCTGCAACAGTACATCGCCGCGGCGCCCGACACGCCCGAGGACATGGACGACTACTACACCGAGGGCTGGAAGGTGCTGCGCCAGTGCTCCATCGACGGCCAGCACATCCTCAACTGCGGCGCCGACACGACCGTGCCCCGAGCCCGCGGCGGGCAGGATGAGCAGGACAAGGCCGAGCTTCAGCAGTCAGTGTTTCCCCTACTATGCAGACAACGCCTATCCGAGCCTGCCGTCCATTCTACGGCTTTATCGTTGGAGAGGTTGAGGGGGCAAGAAAGAAGAACAAAAAGATGCATGTCTAAGTGCTAGTGGGCTTGCAAAGCTGACCGCCGTTTTCTTTCCTGGTGTCAATAGGGTCCACGTCGACGTCTTCTCGCGCAGACACATGGCTCAAAAAATCTACCTCCGCCAGGCGGCTGCCCAGGACTGGATCTCGAACCGCGAATACGTCCTCCAGGGGGAGCGGCCGCACTCGGGCCACGAGCTCCAGCTCCAGGCTTGCGACCAGGAGCTCGTGAGGGTGAGTTGCAGCCCCCTTTGGTTTTCAGCGAGAGCTCAGATCTCCCGTCCTTACTTTTAAAGGCACAACAGCAACAGAAACAACAGCAACCACCTAAAAGAGATACAATTATGGGATGCTGACCTATTGTTTGCGTTCTAGCGCCTTGCAACCATCACCGATGAGGCCGTCTACCAGACGCTCCAGGCCTCCGACATTCAGTACGGCCGCTGGACTGGCGAGGATCCCAGCGTCCGCGCCGTGCAGCGCTGGGTCCGCTCGCGTCGCGCCACCTAGACGATTCCCGAACGTGCCGGCATCGACAGCCCTGGGCCACTCGGAACGAGACCGCGTTTGCACCACCAACGGCCACAACCAAACCATGACCATGAACTGACGATGGCCCCAAAGCTACGGTGCTTCTGGGTGCCGAACACACGCCGGCTCGCTCCCCTGGTGCTAGCGGCAACATAACCCACATCCATCCATCTTTCTTTTCTCCTTTCTTTGCTTTTCTCCTCCTCCGATTTCCTCGTTCTTCCTTGTTCTTATCCACGAACAGAAAACGCATCCTAGATAGCCCCCTTCTTTGCTTTTATTCTCGAACATACTTTCACTCTTGCAAACCCCGTACAAACTTCACATATTCTTTCAAATAGTATATAACTTCCTCTCTATCGTATATGCTAACCGGCGGGTGGTTGTTGTTCTTTCTTTCTTATTTTCCTTTGTGTTTTGAGCTTCTCTCCCTTGATTCCTCTTCCCCTTCTCTAAGTTTCTTTTGGTTGTTCCAAGTCTAGTTTATCGCTTTTTGTTGGACGTACATTCAAACTCTAGCGGCCCTGGTGGACCAGCGTACCATGGCCAGGCATTGCCAGGTACGGGGAAAGACAAATCCTAGAACATGTGGATGGAATGAGCACACGAGTGGCAACGTAGAATCACAGATCTACCCTTTCTATCCAATGGCATGAACCAGAAACTCCAGCCAGTGACGACATGGATACACCCAGCAAATGACGTCTTGCCAACTGGCGCCAGCAAACGAAGGACTTCCCATAATCCCTGCAAATCCCCTATGCATACAGCGGAAAAGGACAGATTAGAACCAGAGAACATGCTGAGCAGGAGGACAGACGCACAAACAAAAGCATGCCACGTCCATATCATCTGCTTGCTCACGGAAGCTTGCTGTGCACGCAGAGCGCGATGCCGCCCAATGACAGAAGCATCCCCAGCATGGTGTCTACAAGACACGGAAAGCAGCCGTGCTGTTAGTTTGTTTGTGCAAACTGCCGTGTGAGGTGATTGCTCGAAGGCCTGCGAGTTCCCTTCGCCGACTTACCTCTACTAATGACCTTACTCTCGACCCACCATTCGCCGATGACGGTAAAGAGAAAGGCAAGGGTGTTGACGATGGGAACAGTCAAGCTCAGCTCTGTTGTGCAGGTGGGGAAGGATTTGTTTGTTGCTCATGTCAGCCAACGGAGGGTGGTTCCATAACATGGAAGTGCGGAATTGAAAATCTCACCGGCCTGGCCGATCAGCAGAAAGAACCACACACTCCCGGTCAGGTTCAGCAGCAGCGGGACGGCGTAGCGCGGGTTGCGCAGCAGGTCGATGACGGAGAAGAAGGCTCCGTACAGGCGAGAGCGGACGGCGCTGGAGCGCACGCGGTCCGACTGCAGGACCGGGTGGGCGGCCGGGCGGTGGTCCCGTGCTGCGCGCCGGATGAAGGGCGTCGTCAGGCCCCACGCCAGCCCCACCATCAGGAACCCGACGACGTAGTTGAGCGGGCTGGGCTGCTCTGGCGCTGTCGCCGGCGTGGACATTTTCGGCGGTGGTAGGTCGTCTTTGGTGGCGTTCGGTGTGTGGTTGGATGGATACGCGAGATTGATGGGCGTAACGGACTGTCCGTTTCTTTGATGGATGGATGGGTGTTTGTTTCGGGCAGTGCTGAGGTGTCAGGGGGCTGGGCGTACACAGCCACAGGCTTCGAGCTGAATGTGGCTCAGGTATCTATGAGTGGCTGGGCTTACACCCACAGGCGCCAGGTCCAATCGCCAAGGCGCCAAGCCAAAGCTTCGCGAGGCGAGGCGCTGAGCTTCTTTTTATTCCGCGTCTCCCGACGGCCGCTACGATCGATGACACTCCAGATCGGCCCGGCATCGATCGTTTTCGTGTGGCACTACCAGACTAGCAGCCCACAGTACATTATCCGTCGATTTGGGCTCTCCGCGGATGCGGGCCTGGCGTGCCGAAGGAATTGATCGACTTACCTTGGTGAAAGAGGAGGCTGGGTGTTTGACCCTGAACCGCTTCCTGCCCTCGTCCACCTCCCACCTCCCTTCACAATACATACGCACATACACATACCGTTTGTCCACGGCAAAGGCCACCTTAGTAATTACAACTGTCTGTTCTAGACCCTAATAACAGTCGGTATCCCACTTTTCGCGCTTAAGCAAGCACCTCATGGCTCCCATGACCGCCCACGATCTTCCTCGAGAACAAACAGCGCCTTTGTTCCTTGATGTCTTTTGCTAGCAGTTTCCTAGCATCGAACCAGCTATGAGGAGGTCTAGTCTACTGGCAGACCGTCGATCTTAGCGGCGCGGATCCATTCCTTGCGTCCCGGCCAGCTCGCACCCTGGCCCGTCGGACCCGGCAAGGGGATGACCCGGTGCTTGATGATTCATCATAAAGCCCAGTGCCGGGGTGACTCAGCCCATCCCTTGAAGAGCCGCATGAAGCTGTCGTGGCAGAGGCATGCAAGGGCGGGTTGGCGGTGACATTTCACGGTCCAAGCTCCCGCTAGACCAAGTGCTAACTTGCTTTTTGCTTCTCGATGCCTATCTCCGAGCCGACGACGGCCGCTCGATTCACTGAGCAAACCACGATCGTTGAGAACCTCGATGACCCAAGTGGCTCGTCGGACACCGGGGGGATCGCCCTGGCGCCTGTGATGGGTTGCAAGTCGAGACGTCACGATTCCGACCTTCTCTCGAGGAAGGACCGAGGAGACAGAGATGTCGTCTGTTCGGACGTCCGGCATCGTAGAGGCCGGTCTTCCCAAGCCTATAAGAAGCCAGGCCATCCTTTCACCTTGACCAGATTCAATTTCCATCATCACACACAACCTCGCCCTCTCAACAGCCTCTGCAGCCCCAATCTCGCCTCATAAAACACAACACACCCAACGACACCAGTCAACCCACCGACCATCAACATGACTGACGCCCAGGTCGCCGGAGGTCACAAGGCCAACCTCAAGAACCCCAACACCTCGCAGGAGTCCAAGGAGCACTCCAAGCAGGTTCTCGAGAACGAGTTCAACGGCGGAGATGGTACACCGTGGCTCCATGGGAGTTTGTCGGGTCGGAGAGGGCCCGAGAGTTACTGGCTGACACATACGATGCACACAGTTCCCAAGGCCGGCGACTCTGATGAGGGCAAGAACCCCGGTAACGTTGCTGGCGGTCTGAAGGCGTGAGTACCCAACCGTCGTATCATTCAACGTTGTCGGCTATGAGAGATTCTGACAATGGAATGTCCAGCGCCATGAAAAACCCCAATGTCTCCGACGAGGCCAAGGAGGAGGCCAAGAAGAAGCTCGAGGCCATGGAGCAGTAAATGAACTGATTCTGCCATGGGACATCCCGCCGGACCTTTTTTTTTTTTTTTTCCTTTGTGCGCCCAGTGGGCGAACTGCTGTGGGACATTGTGGCGCCAATCACGGTCAAGATAGCCGGCTATAGGTAGATCAGCTGTGCTGGAATACAGACATTCGTCATTGGTGTCACGCTGCAAGAAATTCTTGGCCTTGACGCCCGTCAGGCAGCATGCAGGTACAAATGATAAGGCGACAAAAGACTTGTCCAGAAAGGGATGTGGCAGGCCGACAGAAGACCATCACCAATGGGATACCGTCACATCCGTTTCTGCACTGAGTCGTCATTCCGGCAATTTCAATTTCAATACCACAGCCCAATGGGCGGAGCAGGCGGGGCTCATGGCACGATGGACGGGTAAGAAATGCGGGGAGTGCAAACCAAGGCTGATGAACTTGGCCGTCGAGGCAGAGCCCTGAAGAAGGATGCATCGGGGCGGAGCATTGCAACGCGTCGCACTCTACGTCGGAGCATGCGTGCTCGCCACAGTCGACGGCGTCAGTTTCTTGATCGTCCGCTGCTGATTGCGTGGGTGAGTTTCAGAGGCGGACTTTTGGGATTATGAGATTCTGGCATCAAGGTAGACTGGACAGACACCGCCTCGACGGCCCTAACCAGCATCAATCCCACCGACCTCGCGCATATAAAACGGTGAGGCGGCCTCGGCGTCGCTCAATATCGCATCGCGTCCTTCTGGAAGCGAAGCATGCTTGGATCCGGGATTGCGTGCCGCACCCATCCAACCTTCTTGTTTACTTTGGTAGGTTAGCTCCTTCGCTCCTGCACGTACCACGGAGACTGGTGGGGTGCGCCCTGACTAGGAGCTCCCGGCCACCCAATCCAGAGCCAGCCACCCCCATTTCGGGAAGCCTGCCCATGCCCGGGCGCCCACATTTATCAGTGCTGTTACTGCGGCACCCACGCTTTCCGCTTCAACGTCGCGACTTGCATAGCGGTCATTGCGGGTTTGAGACAGCACCTTGATAACCCGGCTCCTCTTCGTTTACTTGTTTCTTCATCTTCGTTTCTCGCCCTGGGATCGCGTTTGTTGGACATTCGCTCTCGGGATACTCGATCCTGCCGCTCTTTTGATCATGACATAGAGTGTCTCTCTTTTTTTTTTTTTTTCCTTTTGCCGCCCTTCCCGAACCCCTGCCAGCCCCAGCTGCAATCCAGTGCCAGGCAACCGAAAACGGGCAAGGCCGCAAAGTAAACAAGCCCCCCTCAAGCGACCATCATCACGCAAAAACGCCCGCCAGCAGCACCCCCCCGGTGCCGCAAGGCGCACGACAGCAAAGATGGCGACCCTCAAGAAGCAGTCGCACCCGCTGAACAGCTTGCATACCGCGGGAATCTTCTCTGATAGCACCATTGATGGCCCTGAGATCGGTACCCTGGTTCTGATTGTCGACAAGGCCAAGAACCTGCCCAACCGCAAGACGATTGGCAAGCAGGACCCGTACTGCGCGGCGAGGCTGGGCAAGGAGGCAAAGAAGACGGCGACAGACGTCCGTGGAGGCCAGACCCCGAAATGGTGAGTGAGATTGTCGTTGCTGTCGTCTCCATGGCTTCCGTTTTCCGTCGGTACTGCGACAAGCCGACACTAACCTGATGGGCGCCGATCCGTAGGGACCAAGAGCTTCGATTTACAGTGCACGATTGTCCCGACTACTATCAGCTGAAGGTGTCAGTGTTCAACGACGACAAGAAGACCGATCTGATTGGCGAAACATGGATCGATCTGCGCGACATCATCTTGACTGGCGGAGGCCAGAGCGACACCTGGCACACCCTGAACTGCCGCAGCAGATATGCAGGCGAGATCAGACTTGAGATCACTTTCTACGACTCTCGGCCCAAGCCCGAGAAGCCGGTGGCCAAGCCTAAAGCCATCATGCCGGGTCCCGATCCCGATGCTCCTCCTCCGCCGGTCCAGCAGGCAGGCACCCCCAAGCGCAGGCCGCTACCAACAGAACCGCCAAACGGCCCAGCACCTGCCATTGCCGCCGCGCCCGAGCAGGTTCAGACTCCACCGCGGCCGCAGCCGGGCGGGCCGGCACAGTTTGTGTCGTCGCAGTCACCCTTGCAGTCCATCGAGTACAGCACCCCGCCACAGTCCAGCAGATATCATCAGAGTAGCCACCACAACTCGCCGGCGTCGGCGCCGCCCACGGCATACAACACCCCGCCACCACACCAAGCCCAAAAGAGCCCACACCCACGCACCTCGGAAAGGCACGACAAGTATGCCGGAAGGCCGGAAGAGCCTGATTATGGCGCGGTAGGCGACAGGACGCAATACTCGGGCTCATACTCCCAGTCGCATTCCCAGTCGTACGATCGCCAAGACCCACGATCTTCGTTCGATGGGGATCGCGACCCTTACGTTCAGCGCAGCATGCCGCCCATGGACCCTCCGCGCCATGCCAGCATCGACGAGGATAGGCCGCCACCGCCGCCTATCCACCGAAGCAGGGGCGGCAGTGCCGCGGCCGACATGGCTTATAGAGCAAGCAACTTCGACGCCGCTCAGAGGGGGACGCCACCAACGATGAGGCAAGACGTCTTGCGGACGGCACATAGGCAATCTGTAGGCCAGGCATCATACCCCGGCCGGCCGACCTACCGGCCGTACGACTCTGCCCCGCCGCCTGTCAACGGGAACCAATACGCAGACGAAGCTTCCGCCCACCAGCCGTCGCCCCCACGACACCACTCTTTCGACCAGGTCTATGACCCTCACCCGGTGTACGACTCTCATCACCGATCGATGCAGCCAACGGTCGAGGACGATCCCGAGTCCCCCACTGCTGCGACGACGACGTTCCGCAAAAGCAGCTCGCGCGCGCCGCAAGCTCTGCTGCAGTACAACGAGCCCGAACATGACATACCTGCGCCACTCAACCTGAGTGGCAGGAACAGCGCTTCTGGGCAATATAGCCCAACACCAGCTGCCGCTCCACAGTCGCGCGGCCGGCAGTACTCCAGCAACGGCTACGCCCACGAGATGTCGACGTCGCCCGGCGCACAAAGGGGTAGCACATACGCCGTGAATGGAGATCCATCTTACCCCAGAGACGGCTACACAAGGGATCGCCATCAGCGCACGCCTAGTCCGAACCCGATGGCTGATCATCAAATCAGCCCTGGTGCAAGCCAATTCAAGGACCACCACGCTGGTTCCCAGGCGTACTCTGGCGGTGGCTCTTCGAGAGACCATTATCAAACTAGCCCTGGTCCAAGCCCGCACTCGAGCCGTCAAAACATTCCCACTCAGCGACAAATAGAGTACCGGAGTGAGACGGAGGACCACTACACCCAGCGCAGCCCAGGGGCTCCCGTAGTTCCTCCCAACGTTCCTGCGTCGCTGGTGCCCGGTGTCGATCCCAACCTCGCGCTTGAGTTGTCGTCTCGAATGAAGGAAGATAGGCGGCACGAGACGAGGCGAGCTTCCGAGATTGCCATGCCACCGCGCGGGAGACAGATGATTGAATACGGTCACGACCATTCGACGCAGCATTACAGCACGTCGCCCCAGCACATGTCGTATGAACACGGGAACCCACCTGGCTATTCAAGTGGAAGGGCTCCTTCGCCTGCGCCGCCACACCCTGTCAGCCACCGTCGGTCCATGTCGCCGCTGCCAGGCCGACACAGTGTCAGCCATCGCCGGTCGATGTCGCCGTTGCCAGCCCAACAACACGCCGTGGCTCATCGTCGGTCCATGTCTCCCATGCCAGGCGCTCCGCGGCAGCAGCACACGATCCGGCGCAAGTCGGTCAGCCCAGCGCCCTTGGTGGAGTCCCAGCGGCGCCTATCGGGGGTTCCTTTCGCGCCCGATTCCTTCGACGAACTCAACCCCCACGTGTCGGCCGGCGCTGTAAAGGACAGGCACAAGGAGAGGCCGGATTTCAACGAGGCGAGCGGCAAGATCATCGGTCACGACGGTCGTGAGATAGATCCTAGCGATCACCTGCCTATGGATACGTGGGCACCAGAGCCGGAGCCGCGGGAATCCAAGCCACCCGCGCAGAACCCAAGGGCCTCGGACGGCGCGCTACCCATCGGCACGTCGGGGCGCAGGCAACTGAAAATCGCGGCGATCAAGCCTCAGTCTTCGCTGGTGACGTATGGCAACGGGAGGTCAAGCACATCAGCTCTGCCAACCTACGGTGGAGACACGTCACCTTCGGCGGGCCGCAGCAGACTCCAGAAGAAGGTCGTCCAGGCTCGCGGGTCTGGGACTGCTGCTCTCAGCTCGTCCCCTGGTGGGGGCAACCCATTGGCACCGCTGCAGCAGCCCTACCATCAGGACAACTACGCGCCGCCGCGATCGATGCAGCGCGCAAGCACGTACGACTTCCACCAGAGCGAGAATCACGCGCCGCTTGTGCTGTATAATGGTGGTGGTGGCAACCGAGGCAGCTACTCGAGCAACGCGCCCCCGCCGATCCCTGCCAAAATCCCGATAAGCAGCGGCGGTGGGGGATACAGCTCCTCGGGCTACCGCGGTGGAGGCGACCATGGCGTGCCAATGATGAGCGGGGCGCTGCCTCCACCGGATGTGCCGTACGGCGGCAACGGGGGCGACTGGGCGCTTATGGAGGAGATGAAGCGCATCGATCTCGGCTCCGGGAGGGCGCGGAGGCACGGCGGGGGCTACTAGCGAGTGGGGTTTATCGTTTTGTTTGCTTGTTATGCTTGGATTTATGGTTTGAAGAAACTTTTCGGAAGGGTCACCCAACAGGCTTTTCTTCCCCTTCTTTGTTTTGCTGCCGGCTTTTTGCAGTTATCATCTTTGGCTGTTTTGAGACCTGTTGTATTACTATCTATTGCCTCTTCTTTTTTCCGTCATGCTCCACTGGTTCGGGATTTTGCGATTTATTTGTGGATGGAATAATCCGGACGGAAAGAACAGCAAAGGGACCTCCTCTTTACATACACCTGGGCCGACTAGACGCAAATGGGCACGATGAAATGCGAATGGGAATATGCACATGGTTGGCTCCTGGTTTTGCTGGTGGTGTCACTTCCAGTGGTAAACTTTGATGTCAGGGGTAACTGCCAGCCCCTTTTCTTGTGCCTGCATTCGACGGCATTATAATTGATCATGGCTAAGGATGTTACCGTTTCCGCTGCACGGCGGTCTGCCGCCTAGCATTGCCAGTCCAGGCCAAAAAGGGGTAATAGCAGGAGTGGAGGGGCGCGGGCTGCGTAAAAAAGTTGGCTCGATAAAGACGTTGGTGTGGGGGTGGGTTTGTTTGCGCGACGTCGCTGACAAGGTCCAAGAATCAGGCCACAGGCAAAAAGACAAAAGGTCGGTTGTATTGCGCCGAAGAAGTCAAATGCCCGACTGGATCGAACTGGTTCTGTGTTGGAGCGTCTTGTCTTACACACCTTCTGCGAGCACATGGCGTTTGAATGTGGGGTTCCCTTCCATTTGTCAAGTATTATGTTAGCCAGCGCGCTGCTCATTGCGGGGCTTTGGATTGACCAAGGGGCCCTATCGCGGCCCGGAGAGGTACGAGGTACCACTTTGAAGCAATGGAAGAACAAACCCCTCCATACCCAAGCGGTGCCAAGGCTCGACATACACACACACGCAGCCTCTATTTACGGCGCTGCTAGAAATGGCCCCTCACCTCCATACGTCGGGTCGGAGGAGCCGTTTTCCCCACGCCGGCCCTTCCTGGGCAGGCCAACGGCGAGCAACGCAGGGGTTTCCTGGGGGGCGGGGAAGGAAAAAAAAAAAAAAATGGATGATGGTGCCCCTAGCCGGTCGTAACGCGGGTTCTGATAAACGTTCAGCTATCCAACCGGATATTTCATTCATATATCCTGTTGCATCCCGCCGCCAGATTTTCTTTTGACCTCTCACTCATCCCCATTTCTCGACGCTTTGCTGGGCGCCTCTGCGAGATACGAGTACTGCTCAAGTCGCATCATCTGCCCCCACTCCTATTCTCTCTCTCCCCCTCACGCAAACCCGCAGAAGCACGACGAAATCATCATGGCAGAGACTACAGCAACCCCCGCCGCCACCATCAAGACGGATGTGGTGATCGTGGGCGCGGGGCCGGCCGGCGCGTCGCTCGCCTGTTTCTTGACGTCGTACGGCATCAAGGGCATCATCGTCGACCTCAACTCGACGAGCGCCGACACGCCGCGTGCCCATATCACCAACATGGCCGCCCTAGGTGAGTAGTTTTTTGTCCCCATCATTGGCAAGTCGAATATTTTACTTACAAAACGGTAAAAAAAAAAAAAAAAACAGAGTGCCTGAGGGACATTGGCCTGGAGCAAAGGTGCCTGAAGCTGGCCACCAAGGGAGACTCGATGATCCATACGCGCTGGTGCCACAGCATGGCCGGGAGGGAGTATGCCCGGATACACTCGTGGGGAAACGACCCCAAGCGGAGAGTGAGTTTCGAGCCATGGACTAGAGAGAGCACATCGAAGTATCTTGCTCTGACGCACAAAAAAAAACAGGGAGAGTACGTACGCGCCAGCCCCTGCCAGCCCGTCGACCTGCCGCAGACGCTCCTGGAGCCGGAGCTGGTGCGGCACGCGACGCTGAACGGGTTCCAGATCCGGTGGGACACGGAGTTCAAGACCTTTATCGACCACGGCGCCGGCTCCGGCGTCACCGCCACGGTGCAGGACAAGGTGACGGGCCTGACGTACGCCATCGAGGCGCGCTACCTGATGGGCGCCGACGGGGCGCGGTCGCGCATCGTGTCGCAGCTCGAGCTGCCGATGGTGCGCAACCCCGGCGGCGGGCCCGCCATCAACGTGCTGGTGCGCGCCGACCTGTCGCACCTGATGAAGACGCGCACGGGGAACCTGCACTGGGTCATGCAGCCCGACCGCGAGCACACCGACTTTGCCTTCTTCACCGTCGTGCGCATGGTGAAGCCCTGGACCGAGTGGATGTTCATCCTGTTCCCGCTCCCCGGCTACTCGCTCGAGACCAACCGGCCCAGCCTCGACGATTACAGCCGCTCCGTGCGCGCCACCATCGGCGACGACACGCCCTTTGACATCATCCGCGTCAACACCTGGACCGTCAACGAGATTGTGGCGTCGACATACCAGAAGGGCAACGTCTTTTGCCTGGGCGACGCCGTGCACCGCCACCCGCCCTTTAACGGCCTGGGATCCAACACGTGCATCCAGGACTCGTTCAACCTCGCCTGGAAGCTGGCATATGTGATGCAGGGTAGGATATGACCTTTTGATACTTTTGGTTGTCCCTTCATACCTAGGCTAACAGCATTCCCAAAAAAACAAAACAGGCAAGGCCGGCCCCGCCCTCCTGGACACGTACACTCCCGAGCGCCAACCGGTAGGCAAGGGCATCGTCAAGCGCGCCAACGACGGCTTCCGCGACCACAACCACGTCTTCACCGCACTGGGCCACATCCTCCCCACCGTCGACGAGCGCCGCGCCGCCCTGGCCGAGCTGGCCGCCGACACGCCCGCGGGCCGCAAGCGCCGCGCCGACTTCCACTGGGCCATCGCCAACTCGGCGCACGAGTTCCACGGCCTGGGCATCGAGATGAACCAGCGCTACGCCGGCGTCGGCTCCACGGCCGTCTACGATGCCGACGACGCCGCCGACATGGGCGACCTCGCCCTCGAGCCCGAGAACCCGGACGAGGTGCTGTATTACACCCCCAGCACCCGCCCGGGCCGCCGTCTACCCCACGTCTGGCTCAACACTGCGGTTCCCGGCGAACCGGTCACCACCATCGACCTGGCTGGAAAGGGCGGCTTCCTCCTGCTCACGGGCATCGGCGGCGCAGACGCGTGGAAAAAGGCTGCGGCTGCGGCGACCGAGTCCCTCGGCGGCGTGCCCGTCCGTGTCGTGTCGATCGGGTACGACCAGGACCTCGAGGACGTCTACGGGGACTGGGCGCGCGTCAGGGACGTCGACGAGTCGGGCTGCGTGCTGGCCCGCCCGGACCGGTTCGTGGCCTGGCGCTGCCGCGAGCTGAAGGGCGACGAGGCCTGGGCGACCAAGAAGCTGGGCGAGGTGCTGAGGGCCATTCTGTCGAGGTAGGGTGAGGCGATTGTCGGAAACGGGGGCGAGTACCTCTACTGAGTTCTGGAGGGACTTGAAGCTAGGAGGGCTTCTGATAGTTGGTGGGATGTGACGGATGGACTGGATGGGGGCCGTTTTCATGGATACTCGGGATTCTTTTGACCATTTTCAATTCAGGTCCAGATCCGTTGGACTGGAAAAGCACGCGTCGGTAGATCTTCTGTTCCACGCCGTGGACGCGTCAAGGCCAAACCGTTCTCAACAGCCCACAGGCAGTAAGTGAAAGCAGTATCACAGCCAAGGTATATAACGTTTAGCTATCAGTTGGCCCCTTTCATGCAATCGTTCCCAGTGCACAACGCCGACGCAATGCAGAACCAAATCGATTAAAAAAAAAAATCGTCCAATGAATATCGGGGTATACACCTCAATGACGACGAGAATCACCAAATCAAACAAAACACATCCCACCCGTTAAACACCACCCACGTATGCCCCATACCTGTGATAGGACTCGTCCTTGGACTTGTGCTTTCCCCCGCGCCTCCACACGCCCTCGTCCTGCTAGGACTCGGAGCTGACCAGGAGCGTCTCGAGCATGCCGCCCGTCTGGCAGGCCATCTGCGCCCTCTCGACCTCGCGCACGACCTGGCTGCGCAGGTTGCGGAACCCGCGCTCGAGCTCGGGCGACCGGTCCGCGAATTCGGCGTACTGGTCGAGCAGGTGCAGGCCGACGTCGACGCAGACCGACACGTAGCGCGGGTCGACGACGTGCCGGCACGCCCACTGCAGCACCGGCTGCACCGTCTCCTCGTCGCGGCCCTCGAGCGCGTGCGACAGCGCGCTGCGGTGCCGCAGCGCCGTCAGGCACGACAGCACCGCCGACCGGCTGGCCTCGCCCGACCCCGGGTCCAGCACCCGGTCCAGGGCCTGTCGGTAGCGCTGGTGCCGCAGGTCCTGCTGCCACCGCGGCTCCTTGACGGCGCGCCGCCTGCGCCCGCCACGCGTGGCCGCGGCGCCGCCTTTTGCCGTCACGGCCGAGTCGCCAATGACAAAGTCGGCCGACAGCCCGGCCTTGTCGAGCGCGAGCGAGTGCGCGGCCGCCCGCTTCCTCTTTTCGCGGGCTGCATCGCCCGCGCGCAGGTCTGCAATGTCGGTCGCCGTCCTGGCCGCCTCGAGCTCGCGGGCCCGGTCGGCGGCCGCACCGGCGAGGCGGGTGCGTATGCTGAGCAGGCCCGAGGCCATGCCGACGGCGAGGTGGCGGTCCGAGGCGGCCGCGCCCGCCGTCACCACCGCCACGGACAGTACGGGCGAGGGGTACTTGATGCTGGCCGCGACGTTCCAGCTGCCCGACTCGGCGTCGTAGATCTTGACGTGGCCATCCAGCCCGCCCGAGAGCACGCGACGGCCGTGGCTGGCCAGACAGAGCGACGTCACCGTCTTCTGGTGGTTTGTGAGGGTCCGAATGGGGCGGGCGTGCACGACGTCGAGCACCGAGATGGAGTTGCCCGAGGCGGCGAGGATGGTGGTGCCCGAGGGCAGCGGCAGCACGGCCTCGACCGGGGCCTGGTGGGCAAATGTCAGGACGGCGGGGCCGGGCACGCGGGCGTCCCAGAGGCGCACGGTCGAGTCGTAGGAGCCGGTGACGAGGATGTTGCCGCCGCCGCCAGGACCGGCAGGGCCGGTCATGAAGGCGCCGCTGCGCACGTAGTCCTGATGGCCCACAAAGGTGCGGACGGGGTCGGCCGAGGGTAGGTCCCAGAGGCGGACCGTCTTGTCGTCGGAGCAGCTCATAAGCGTCGTCAGCTCGGCGGGGCGCGGCGACCACTTGGTGACCCAGACGGGCTGCTTGTGGACGTTCCAGGTGCGCAGGACGGCGGCGCGGCTGGAGCCGGCGACGTCGAAGACCTGCATGCGGCCCGTGTCGTCACCAGCGAGGAGGACGCGGCCGTCGGGGCGGATCTCGCCGCAGCGCGCGGCGGCGTCGAAGCGGCCGATGGTCTTGAGCGGCTCGCGGCGGCGGATGCTGTAGACGTCGACGCGGGGGCCGGCGGTGACGGCGAACAGGTCGTTGTTCTTGGCCGCCGACGTGGACGAGGCCGAGGTGTAGGAGCCCGTCGAGGCGGGGAAGCTGATGTGCGAGACGGGCCATGACGCCGTCGACGTGTGCGACTTCTGGTTCGTGAAGGATTTCCAGTACTTTTGCTCGGCCGTGACGGGCGACGGGCCCGCAGGCAGCTTCAATTGCTGTAGTGGCACAACCTCGGCCGCCATGATGCTCGTGCTGCGTGCGCTGGCTTGAACGTCGAGACTGGAGAAGGCAGCAAACAGGCGCAAACCTCACGGTTCTCGCAATTGTTCAAGATACTTTTTTTTCTGCTGCTCTCCACCGCCATTGTGGGGAGTGTCTCGTACGAGATGATTAGTCAAGTAGTCTGCCCCTGGATTCTTGTCTCCACTAGCTGCTGCACTTGCGTCAACGGAGATCTGCAGATAATAAAAAACCCCGACCGACAGATCATCGTGTGGCACACGCAAGCACACCACGAAAACAGATGTTGACAGTATAAATTTGTATTATTGGAAGTCACCAAAGCTTGGAAACATTCATGATTTATCTTTAATCACTAATGGGTAGCATTCGAACGAATAAATAAAGGTGGTATTACAGCTAGGATTTGTTTTCGATGTCGTGATTTTGGCTCGGATATGAGGGTCAGAGGACCTCTATTTAAGGCAATTCGAACCCCGTGTTTTCAATTTACATAGCATATCGAAACAGGAGCTGCGGACCGTTAGCAAATGCGTTGTTTTTTTTTTTTTTTTTTTTTGCAATAGACAAGGCACCAACCCATTCTGTTCACTTACATTATCTTTATCCGTGACATCTTCAAAGCCTTGGCGGTCGCTGATCCTTTTCATCTCCTCAATCTCTTGGGGGCTCTTTTCTGCTAGCAGCTTGTCGCGTCTCCTGTTCTCTATCACGTACAGGAGACGCAGCGCCTGAGAGAGAACGGCGATGAGAATGAAGTTGACCAGCATGGAAGTGATGCCGCTCTTGTAGTGGGGCGCCTCCGTGTTCCTGAAGAACTGCGGACCGGCGATCTGGCCGGCGCCGAAGCACATGAAGCCCCAGCCGAGGGCCACGGAGCGTTTGGTGCTTCCGGCTACGTTCGTGCCCATCAGCCCAACGACGGCGGTGTAGGATACGGCGTGGAAGCCGAGCAGCCAGTAGCCTGCCGTCCGGCCCCATTTGTTCTCGTGAGACAGCTGTGATATAAGAATTGTGCCGATTATCTGGGGAAGGACACCGGTTTAGTATTGGGGCTTGTTTTATCGCCTGTCCGCATGAACGTGAACTAAACTCACCGGTGGCACCATGGCTATGCTGGAGATGTTGAGCCGGGAGTTGGCGATTCTCGCCGCCAGCAGTCCAGATCCCACTTGCGTGATGGACTGGATGGCCGAGCTCGGCAGCGTCATGAGCGTCGTCTGCAAAGGAGTGAAGCCGAAGCCAGCGATAAGGAGCGGCCCAAACGCGAACCCTCCCGCCGGGACGGCAATGACGAACTGAAGCAGCCCGACGAGGATGACCTTGGGGTCGGTCACGGCCTCGATGACCTGCGCCATGACGAACCGCCTGCTTTTGGTCCCCATCTTGTTCTCGATCACCCGCTGGACCGCCACCACCTTTTGCTCCTCGGTGAGGAACCTGACCTTTGCCGGGCTATCAGGCACGAATATCAGGAAGACGATGCCCCAAAAGACGGTGATGGACCCCAGAAATAGGAAAATGTACCGCCACGAGGACAAGCTGCCCTGTATGTGGCCAATGCCAAAGACGGCCAGGGCTCCAATAAAGCCGCCGAAACCGACGCAGCCCAGCCACAGCGCCGACCTCGTGGCTTGCTCGCGGCGCGTCCAAAACATGCTGGTCACGGCCACGAAGCCCGGCGAGAAGGTTGATTCAACCGCTCCCAGTATGAATCTCGCTGTGGCAAGGCCGGCAAAGTTGGAGGAGGCTGCTGTTGCCATCACGACCAATCCGCATGATATGACGCTAGCTCCGAGGAACTTGGCAATCGGGAATCTCTGTATGAGAGCAATGCCTGGGTATCTAGCAGGTAGGCCGCGTTGCGTGAGTACAAACCGACCTTGCTCACAGGGAAAAAGAAAGGGCGGTTGCCGATGCTTACTGTCCAACCAGGAAACCAAAGAAGAAGATGGATGATGCCCAAGAAAAGTCTTGCCCGGTCAGGTGGGTGTCTTGGATGATGCCATAGACGGAGCTGTTGGTCAACGAGGCCTTGTCCATGAACTGCAGGGCGTATGTGACGCAGAGACATGGCAGAATGTAAGCATCGAGCTTTCTCCGCACAAGACGCGACTCTTCGGGGTCCAGGTCTCCGCAGGCTAGCGCTTTCGCAGCGATGCTCCCCGTCTCGTCCTGGATGTCGATGTCGCTAATGTCGGCGGCCGCGCCGGAGGTTTGGGTGTCGTCCTTGCCAGTCTCTTCCTTGGAGGACTTGGACGCCGGTCTGGCAGCCCCTGAGGCAGCCTCATCCTGGGGTTTCTCCTCCATGGTGGCGGTGGATGCAAGTTCGGTTTGGTGAGGTGTGCATCGCCCAGGACGGAAGAACACAATGGAGCAGGCGTCCTGGTGGCTATATGTATGTAACCTACCCGCCCGAGCACCCAGGTATGTAAACTATCGACCAAGCCGACCCCTAAGACGGTCCAGTAAAATCGGCATTGCTGGTAAATTATCGGGGCTTTCATTTTTTATGCTTTCGGTACATGTCTCCCATTTTCCTGGATCCTGGCAAGCTCGGCGGACCAGATCGGTCGGCAGAGACCAACGGTACTCAAGCACCGGAGAGCCCGGTCTTGGCGACAACCTTACATGCGTGACATCCATGGCATGGCGTTAGAAAATGCAACGACAAATTCAGCAAGGCCAAACTTGATTGTCAAAAGGACACACCGGGCCTCCAAGATTTTACAGGGAGAGGACGAAAGGCCATGGGCCATTCTTTACGAAAAAAAAAAAAAAAAAAAAAAAAAAAAAAACTTGAATTACAGCCAGAGGACCTTGCATACTAGGTAGTACATAGAGTGAGACTACGTCCACCTGCCGGACCGGCAGCGAGAAAAAAAGGAAGACCCACAAACAGGGCGGATGCCGTGTAACATCGGTGGGGTGGAGACGCTGTCATTAAACGAGTCAACGCCATCCAGCAACAGCCCATCGACAACCAGAGAATGTCGCCCGCCCAGCTTGTCCAGCATTCTCAACTGCCCCTTTTTGTGCGCGCATTGGGTGTAACATCATGGCTTTGATTGAAGACGACTACGTCCTGGTCTCTCCTGAAGACGGCCACACTGGAGACGATGCGGCGTGTCAAGGATTGATCGGTGATGTCAGCCGCTTCATCGATGGCATGGCCGATGAGCTGTGGCCCGTCAATAAGAAAATCCACGACACTCCCGAGACCGGATACAGGGAGTTCGTTGCGCACGATACACTGACAAGGTTCATGGCCTCCAGGCCCGGCTGGAAGGTCACACCCGCAGCCTATGGCATGGCCACAGCCTGGGTCGCCGTTTTTGACAGCGGAAAGAAAGGCCCTGTCGTGTCGTTCAATGCGGAGATGGGTATGTATTTAAGGGTGGATGTGCTCTCTTAGCTGTTGCCCCTTTTGGCCTCGGGACCTGATGTCGATGGCGGGCTGATCAGAAGAGGGAAATTGGGTTGGCAAAATACCACCAGACGCGCTCAAGGACATCGGACATGCGTGCGGCCACAACCTGATAGCCAGCGCCTCGGTGGCAGCAGCCTTGGCCACGGCCGAGGTGGTGACCCGCCGTGACCTAGGCGGCAAGATCGTCGTCTTCGGCACACCCGCAGAAGAAGGTACATAGACGGAACCCAGCCCCGCCCATGAACCATCGACTCTTAGGAGCGAAGAAGGTGCATACTCACCCACGTGCGAACGTGTAGGCGGGGGAGGCAAGATCAAGCTGCTCGAAGCCGGCGCCTACAAGGAACATGGGGTCGACATCAGCCTGATGGTCCATCCCGGCAAGACGCCCGACAGCGCCCTGGTCCACACGTCCGCTCTGACCTTTTACAAGGTGGAATACTTTGGACGCGAGGCCCACGCGGCCGCGAACCCGTGGCTCGGCATCAACGCCCTAGATGCCATGGTGACGGCAAGTACCATCGTTCTTGAAAGACGAATAATACAGGCAGTTATAGACAAGGAAAGTCGAGTTGCTGATGCTCGACTGTGAACAGGCCTACAACGCCGTGTCTGTGCTGCGGCAGCAGACCATGCCTGGAGATGTGATCCAGACATGCATCACCAACGGCGGTCTGCGGCCAAACATCATCCCCGCCTACACATCGGCAGAATGGGTAGTGCGCGCCAACACACAGGCTCGACTGGATGTTTTGAAAGAAAAAGCCGAGGCCTGCTTCAAAGCCGGAGCGACTGCCACCGGGGCAACCGTAAAAATCACAGAGCGTCAGTCGTACAAAGGTAAGAAAGAGAGATGTGTATATCAGTCGAGATCCACGTCTTCACACACGGCTCACCGGACTGCTCACACACATTAAATAAAACAGACCACATGCCCAACTACGTGCTGGGAGCCTCCTATACGAAGCACTTCAACGGCCTCTCGCCTCCGCACCTGATCCCGACGGATCCGGCTGTGGACGAGGTCAAGGGCCGCACCATGGCCAGCACGGACCAGGGCGACGTCAGCCACGCGTTACCGAGCCTGCACCCGGGCTTTTCCATCGACGCCCCCGGCGAGGCCAATGGGCCGCACAACCCGCAGTTCGCCGTGTCGGCCGGGACCAGGGACGCCTTTGACCGGTGCCTGCGCGCCGCCAAGGCCCTTACCGGCACGGCGCTCGACGTGCTGACCGTCGACGGGATGCTGGACCGGGTGAGGGAGGAGTGGAAGAGGGAGGTTGGCGGGTAAAAGCTGTGTTTGCCAAATTGGTTTGTATTTTTGGATCCGGCGCCAGTCTACAGGTAGGGAATCAAACCTGTCCATTGTCTTTTTGACGTAGGCGATGGGAGACTAAAATATTCAGTTTTACAAACTTGTGCTAAACGAAGGTTAGAAGGATGCGCCATGTCGAGAAGCAAAAGGGAAAACGGCAGAAGCGACAGAAAAAAAAAAAAAAAAAAAAAAAATAACCACCAAGAAATCCTGCACAGTCTCTAGTGACCAACAACCGCTCGTCACCCTTGGAATTAAACCATATAGGTAGGTCGCCCTACGCAACAAGGGCCGCGGCAGCCACCACAGCCAGCCCCGCCACGCCCACAGCAGTGACAGAAACGGACCGGCCGGCGCCGGCGCGCACGGGAGCGGTGCCCGTGGCCGTGGCGGCGGCGCCACCGCCAGCGCCGGACGCGTTCCCGGCAGGAGCGGTCCCCGTGGCCGCCGCGGTGCCGCCTCCTGGTTTGGCGGTGGCGGTGGCGGTGCCGCTGCCGCTGTCGCCCGCGATGGCCTTGCAGATGTCGGAGCTCACGGTTGCCAGTTCTGTTTGGTAGTAAATGGCCTTCTATTAGTCGTTATCCTGGTGTATAAGAGCAGGGGATCAAAGAAGCAGAGGTTTGAGGAAGAGAGAGAAGAAGGGGAAAAAAAAAAAAAAAGAAAAAAAAAAACTCACTTGACAGATCTTCAACCTGGCAGCTGTTCGTCAAGCAGGTGGTGGCGGCGTTCTGGGTCTGCAGCATCTTGCTGCACATGCACTTGTAGTCGGTGAGCGAGCAGCCCGAGGTCTTGGACGCCTCGGTGAAGCACGGGAAGGCGCAGGCCGGGATCTGGGCCACGAGCGCGCCGACGTCGTCGGTGCCGGCGGCCGCAACGGCCGTGGCTGCTGCCAGGAGGAGGGCGGAGATGAAGTGCATTTTGGGTGTTTCTTTTTGTGTAGATAGCCTCGTCGCAGTGGTTGATGTTGTTGATGGTAGCTGTCGTTGCTTCGTTGGCGAAAGAATGTGGGTGTGTGTTTTGTGCCAAGAACAGAAGGATCAGGAAGGAAAGAAGGCGAGGGATACGGTCTCTGGCTTAGCTTGCTGTCCTCCTTTTACAACGAGGGTGTGGTCAAGAAGGATCTGCCCAACACTGGCCCTTACTCGAGGATGGCAGCGTCAACTTATACCAAGTAGCTAGCTCCTTGGCGGCAAAGCCTACCCCGGCCTGCTACCTTCAGCGACGGCTCGAGATGCCAGAGGCGTCCGTGGCAAGACACCAAGACGAAGCACGTCCCTCCTCCTTTGAACCGAAGCCATCTTTGGTGTTTTCTTGCGGGCGTGGAGGTGGCGCGCTTCATGTCAAGCGTGCAGTCTAGCGATCTGTCATGGGTCGGATGGCCTGCCGCGAGCATGGACGTCCAAAATTGCCTAGCCTGTTCCTAGCCTCGCTCGCTCGACGGACTAATTAGCGCGGGGCCAATGTTGGTGATAGTCCACGATCTCATGCAGGGTCCCCTGCCAACAATCTCCACAGACAAGCATCCGGGTTTCAGGGACGACAGGACGAAGAGAGGGCCGAGAGAGAAAACAAAAGAGCTCCCCTGCCAAATGCGTGCAAGAATAACTGCAAAGAAAAGCGAAACAGGCTAGAGCGGAAGTCGTGATGGAGGTGTGAGGAGTGAATTTCCCGTGCGCGCAGCCGTGGCGTCTGCCCCTGAGCGTAGCGTGAAGTCAAAGCTCGTATGTTATAGTCCGAGCACGACGCTTCCGCCGCCGTCGCCGCCACTGACAAAAAAAAAAAAAATCGACGATCATAAAAAAAGAAACTCCAAGAAGAATAAAAGCAACAAAGAGACACTCAGCCCTGTGCAACCAACCAATCGCTTCCACCCGGTGGCGAAAAGTGTCTTGTTCGTCGGAGAATACCGTCATGGCAGATCAAGCCCAGATCGCTTGATCGAGGCTCTGGCTGCTCGCGGAGGCCGTCCGCCCACTTAGGTAGCCTTCTAGCCTCGGGATCGCGTCTCAGCGCGATCGAAACTCTCGCTGTTGCCCCGGACTGGGCTCGCATGCGCTGCAGACCTGCATCTCCAGTGCGGAGCGGGGAGGATCAAGGCGCTGGCAGGTGCAGCCTGATATGACTGGCGCCCCAGTCGGTCGCACGTGTCGTCGACCTAAGCGCGGTCCCTGCAGATGCACCGAGGGGATTGAAAACTGTTGCAATGCCTGAATTACTCAATGAGATTATTGTGAGCAGTGCCACTTATATCAACAAAGAAATAGAACAAAAACCCAAAGCCTGTCGGTATCCAAGATCATTCTGCAAAGCCGCCATGGTATCCAAACAAAAAAAGCACATCCATTATGTGCTGCAAAAATCCAAACAAGATCAGTTTCAACCACAAGGGAAAAAAGACACCCCACTCCACACCAATGTTACCAAATCACTCCATAGCTCTTCTCCCCAGCCTGCAGGTTCCCGTGCTTGCGACGGTGCCTAACCGTCTTGGCCCAGATGAGATCCTTGATGCCCATGGCCAGGACGCCGCCGAGGAGGAAGGCGAGCAGGATGGCGATGAGGATCATGACGGCGACAGGGAGGTAGAGGGACAGGTTGATGAAGGGGAGCCAGTTGGGCGTGACGTTGTCGGGGCCGACCTCGTGCGCGGCGAGCGTGACCTGCAGCGCGTTGAGGATGACGGTCAGGATGGCGAAGACGGTGATGATGGGCGCCAGCAGATGCTGGAGGTACGACCCCCACTGCGGCAGCAGGTGGAAGTAGGCCATCTTGTGCTTGAACAGCATCGTGGTCTTGTTGATGCGCGTCAGGCGCAGCTCGCCGTAGCGGAAGCGGTAGTTGACGTCGGCGTCCTCGATGTCCAGCACGAATGACGCCATGAAGTCGCAAAACTCCTCGTAGGTCGGGTACCTGTGGGTTGCTGTTGCTGTTGCTGTTGCGCCGTGGTTATTTCCGTCTGCCGGAGCCGGAGCCGGAGCCGGAGCCGCGCCGGGGATCTTGGGGATCAGGCGCATCTCGCAGGCCTTGTCGTAGTCGGTCTCGAACTGGATGAGATAGTAGTAGGAGCGTATGAAGCCCAGCGAGGCCTTGTAGACTTCGGGATCCGCGTCCGAGATGTAGTCCCAAAAGGCCCGGCTGTACATGTACGCGGGGATGGGCTTGATGAATATGCGGTCGTAGTACCAGACCAGGTGCAGGCCTGGGTGTTCGTTCAAGATGATGTCCCGGCCGTGGGCCTTTTGGTGGTGCAGCGGCATGATGTGCTTGTACGCCGGAGTCTGGACCTGTTGTGTTGGGCAAAGGTGTTACGTCAGCAAACCGGCCCCGTTGTCACACCTCGATAGAAAGTTTTGGCATCACCACAGCAGCAAGCACTTACAAAGATGTACTTCATATAAGGAAGCAGTCCATCCAGCTCGGCCGTGAGGTGCGATTCGCGCATGTACTCCAGCACACCGTCCTTGATCTCTTGGTCTCGCGGGCTGGACTTCCGACCGGCAGGATCCAGGCTGATGCGAGGCTGGCCGGGAAGAAACTGCCTCGACCTGTCCGTCGCACGCAGCCGGATCCTCTGTGTGATTTGGACAGCAGCTGGCTGGGTCGAGGCCGACGTGGTGATGGCATCGGGCGACGAGCGCTGCGGCGCTGCGGCATCGGCCTCGTCCGCGGCCTTCTCAGAAATCGAAGATGTGGCGGTTGGGCCCGGTTGGGGGACGGCCAGTCGCTGTGGATTGATCGGGATGGCCTCTATCTCAAGCGCCGCGCTGAGCTCCCTAATTCCTTGATGGACATCCTTGCGAGGGGTCGGAGGCTGGGTCGGCGCCGCTGTTGTTGTGGACGGCATCGTAGAAGCTTCCCGTCCAAGGCAGAGATGGCTGGCACTGGGTGTTGCCTGAACGTGCGACACTCGTTTGGGCGTCTAATAAATGTGCAACGGTCGCGGAGGAGCCCAGGCTGTGGCAAGCAGAAAGAATACACCGACAATTATTCTCGTACAGAGACCGCTCGACTGGGTAAGGCTCAATAAAAATAACGACCGTAAGCGACACGCTAGAGGAGAGTGTCACGAGAATCGAAAGAAGCGTTATGCCTGGCGCTCCCCGGGGTTTTCAATCCGTCAGGTGTCCAGATGGGGGCGACGGGAAAAATATAGCCAGTCTACTTGCTGCCTGCTGCCTGTCTGCCCCGTGCCTGACCAACATGCGTGTTGGAGGCGGGCTTAGACGCGTAGGTAGGCGTCTGGCACACACGTCGACATCGTGTGGGCGGCCTAGCAGGCTGCAGGACGCCAACGATGCAACCTTGTTCGGCGCCCGCATCTGCGGCCGTCCGGGATTGGGAGCGGTAAGGGAGCGTCGGCGGCTGGTTGGTCCAGTCGCTTCTTCCAATTCTCAGCTTTTTGTTTTTTTTTTCTTCATTGCCCAGGCCGCAGCGGCTGTTGCTGCTGAAAGGATCAAACACAGCCAGCTTGGAAGTGGGGTCCAAGGTCGCCACCCCTGCGATCCATGGATGTCTCAGCTGCCAACGATCACTTGCCTGCAGCTCGCGCCCCCTTCCAAGACATCGTATTACGAGTGCAATCTCGTGACAATTGTCTGATTCTCCTACCGAAACACAGCTTGATTTTTTCATGGCGGCTTGGCTATGGGAATAGAGTTTTTGAAAAACTGAATCTGTGGGGGAATTCCTGACCAACCTCAGATCACCACGAACAACGGCAGCGGCATTGCAGAGCGATCCACCGCTGTGCTTCCAATGCACCTTTGGCGCTCTCCAGCGGGGTTCCAGGCGCATGTCGTGGCCGTTAGGGCCTGGGCCTTCTCCGCTGAGCTCCATTTTAGCGCCTGGCCAGCTTCCGGCTGGAGCGTCTGGCAGCCCGCCCAGTGGAGCTCAAAGCGGAATGCGGAAGGGGCCGGCCAGCTGGTCCCGCAAAGCACACAGTGAAATACCACAAAGGTAAAAGTCGGCGAGGCCCAACTCCGAGGCGATTTCGATGTGGACGATGCAGGGGAAGCCAAAGGTCAAATGTCACTCACCTTCCTTGGCCGCTGTTACGTGATAAAGGCAGCCAAGGTGTGTTTGTTAACAAGACCCCCCTGCATCCACATGCCGCAAATAACCGAGACTTCCACCCCGGCAGCTCAGCAATCAATGATAGGGCGAATGGTTTAGGGGTATAACGTTCGCTTCGCACTGTAGAATCATCTGCAACGGCATTGCGAAAGGTCCGGGGTTCGATTCCCCGTTTGTCCAATCTTTTGCGCCTGCCTCGGTTAGCTGGCCTGGGTCTATCCAGGTGTAACTTTCTTTTTGTTCCTGTTTTATGTTCCAGCGGCTTCTAGTCATAGTCACTTTTTTTACGAACCTGTTTAGCGAATGCCAGTGCTTTTTTATGCTCCTGCGTTAGGGCAACTCATCGACGGCGAGGCTTCCCTGAACATATAGCAAATGACATAGATACTGACATAAGTGGACGGGTAAGCCAGTGCTACCTAAGTAGTCGCTTCCGGTTATCCGGACTTGTATTTACATTTATACCCTTCCAGGATTAGAAACGTTACTTTTCCTGACACGGTTCCAACGATGGCACATTGAGTTCGCCTGACCTGTAAGCCAATGAGATGCTTCTGTTCGTGGTGGTGATGGAGTGTTCGCCGCGTAGTTCGCGTTTATGATCCTGGAGGGTGTACGTTACCATAAACCCCCATGGTAGGACTGAATAGCCGTTGCTCCATGCTCCCCTTCCATCCGGAGGTAGCTAGCGGTGAGCTAAATAGTATAGGGACAAGGACGGGAACATAATGCTATTCGACCACCATGTCATATATTGAAGTGAAAGAAGAGTCGGGGCTTCGGACTTGTTCTTCCCCCCATCCCCGAGACTGTTGGGGTAATTAGCCCGAGCCCGAAGGGCACGGCAAGGATGGAGAGATGTGCATTGGAGCGGCAGGCTCTTTGGTGTCGATCAAAGGCCGTGCCAATTGGAGCAATGTTGTTTGGCGCCGGCAGTAGGGCCTCCTGCATAATCAATCACCCAGAAGAGGCATGGTTCTGAGCTTTCAAGACGACGAACGCTGCCATCCGAACGCCACAGCGCCCATCCAGATTTTTCACCGCCTTCTTCTGCAAGCAGCAAAGCATTCAATTTGTTCACCGGTTCAGATCTCTCCAGCTCCTTGGCACGGTCCACCCCCCGTCGGGGCGGTCAACCGAAACCGGTGGCAGCCAGGCTGTCGGGGCGACCCAATATCTGGTAGCCATTGCCAAAGGCTCGGCATCGGGCTTCTCTAGACGCAAAAATGGAATCCCGCCCGACCCGGCTGGCTCCCCGACACTTTCAGGAGTTTGCAAGTGAATCCATGACAGGGCACGGAAGGCCTGCAACGCGGGGCGCAAGGAGGAAGGTGGCCAGCCTTAGCAACACCCGTCCGCGCGTCCAATCATACGTCAGTGTCGGGCAGTTCCCCGACAACCCGTCCACCCGAAGACCAGGTTTCTACGTAAATACCCCACACACCACGAACTGCGTCTGGTCTGGTCCTGGCTAGACTTGGAG
>PYSS01000195.1:9249-43631 GCA_003049465.1 Magnaporthiopsis rhizophila
AAAAAAAAAAAAAAAAAAAAAAAAAAAAAAAGGAAAAAAAAAAAAAAAAAAAAAGAAAAAGCAAAACCGGTTTGCAACGTTTGAAAAGCAGAAGAGAAAAAAAAAAGGCTGTTTCCTTTCCTACCTCCTTTACCGTCTTCTCTCCTATCTCCTTTCTATCTGCATGGCTGTAGACTCGGAGACCAGACTGTCCAGGCCGAGCTCGGCGGCTCCGCTCGGTGATATTTGGGTTGCCTGCCTGCCCACCCCCGATAGCGAAAACCACAGGCCCGACCACATCAGCGCATCCACGCAAACCAGAAAAAAAGCAATGAATCCAAGGAAGAGTAACCTCGGCCAAAATTTATTCCTCCCCAGCTTGATTAGGAGGAGAGGAAAATAAGAAAAAAAAAAGGAAATAAAAATAACAGGAAGGAGATAGAAAAAGAAGTCTGATTACTGTACCTAGTCTCTTTCCAGCTGGTGACGACAACTGCCCCACTCGCGGGGAGCTGTCAACTGCCGACTGGGGTTGCTGGGTCTTCGACACCATATCACCACTCGGGAAAGCATCCCAGCGCCAACCTTGTAAGACACCACAAACATAGGATGGAATGCGGGCGATACCACCTGTCCTCACGGGTGCCCGGCCCATCGCCGTCGCCGAGTTCAAGGAGGCCGTCGATGCCATCTGCCGCCCCCGCTTTCCGAACCCCGTGTCGACCAGGGCCAGGAACCGGCCGTCCCCGGTTGGTAAGACCCGGTTCTGTTGTTAGTTGTGGCGTACCTGCAGACGCTCAGCTGACTGACCCTCCATCACAGCTCTAGCTGTTAGTGGTGGTGTCGACTCCATGGCCCTGGCCTACCTGTGCAACGAGACCCTTTTGCAGTACCGCAGCTTCGACGGCTGGCGCGTGGCCGACAACCCCGTCGACTACTTCATCGCCGTCACCATCGACCATGGCTTCCGCGACAACAGCGCCCAGGAGGCCGCCAGGGTGTCGGCCCAGCTGAGACGGTACCCGACCTTCCGCATCGCCGAGCCGAGCCGGATACGGTGGAGGAAGCTCCTCAGGAGGCCGGGCCACTTCCCATCTGCCAGCGAGGCGCGCGAGATGCTCCGCCAGCTGCCCAACTTCGAGACGGTCGCCCGCGAGCAGCGCTTCCAGATCTTTGCCCGCCGCATGCAGATCCGCAGCTGCGTCTCCATGTTCCTCGCCCACCACGAGGACGACCAGTACGAGACGGTGCTCATGCGCCTGATCAACTACCCCAGCGCCCGCGGGCTCATGGGCATCCCGCCCGCCGGGGACATGCCACATATAGACAACATCTTTGGCTCGCACGGGAGCGGCTTCCTAGACGACCAGCACTCCAACAACCCCATGTACCGCATGACGATGCTGTCCAACGAGCGGAACGAGATGCAGGACGCCCTGAAGGCGCAGCTGGCCCCGAACTGGGAAGAGATCGAGCAAGAGCTGCGCGATGGGACAGATGGCGACCTCGACCCTCTCGGGGTGGCCACGCTGGACTTTACGCCAGGCCGCCCTCTTGGCACCCATTCCCGCCATGCTCCGCTGGAGATTGCTCCGTGTCCTGTCGAAGACGGTGGAGCCATGATTTATCGACCACTTCTGGAGTTCCCCAAGGACCGCCTCGTGGCCACTTGCGTCCAGAACCAGGTCACCTGGTTCGAGGACGAGAGCAACACAGACGTCACGCTCACCCAGCGCAACGCCATAAGACACCTGGTACAAAACTACACCTTGCCGGTTGCGCTACAGAAGCCCGCCATGATAGCCCTCGCCAAGCGGTGCCGGAGGCGGCATGAGGTCCAGCAGGCGGAGGCCCAAAGGCTGTTGCAGCGGACAGATCTGTTTGACTTTTTGCCCAATGCCGGCACCATCGTCGTCAAGCTCCCCGAGCTCGCCAGACCGAGGCCCCGGCGGCCATCGTCCATCTACGCCGCTCGAGAGCTCCGGGGCCGTCTGAAGCACTCGAGAGCCGTCGCGGGCCTCCTCATCCAGAAGCTGCTGCGGATCGCCTCGCCGGTCCCCGTCGTGACCACGCTCGACAACATGCAGCCCTTTATAAGCCGATTGTTCCCCTCCCTGGCGCCGCCCACAGAAACGGCGGCGGTGGAAGGGTTCGTCCTGAACAACGTCCACTTCACCCCTTTATTCCAGGAAACAGAGGACGGAAGTACCAAGGAGCTGCTCTGGCGCCTGGCGCGGGCACCGCACATCTCACCTATGCGTCGGCGGTTCCCCGTTCTCGTGTACGACATGCTCCTGCGCTACCTCGAGCCGCTGTGGTGGCGACCTCGGTCGGAGCTGAGGCTCTCCAACAAGCATCAGAAGCACTACCGCTTCCGCGCCTACGACGGAGGCCGCTTCTGGGTCAACATCGTGCACCGGCTCCCCAACCGCATCCTGGTCGGCCCCCTCGAGGCGGGCCACCTGAGGCGGTTCCGCGAGCGGCTGCCCGACGACGCCGAGCGCAAGAGGCTGGGCGGTCTGCTGCGCCGGTACGCGCCCGGAAAGGTGCGCTGGACGCTGCCCGCCATCTACGCGCTCGGGTGCGTCGACTGGGCGCTGCAGGAGCCCGACCTGTCGGACCGGGACATGACGGCCCAGAGGCAGATGGACTTGTGGTCCCGCGTCTGGGACGAGGAGAACCGCGACCTCAGCCTGGTCGCCATCCCCACGCTGGGCGTGCAGCTCCGCGGCATCGACCACTGGATCAAGTGGGAGGTCCGGTTCCGCAAGGTCGGCGCCGACGTGCTGAGGCGCGTCGAGGCCTGCGAGCTGCGGAGGCTGGGTCAGGCCATATCGGTAGTCCGTAGCAGGGCGCTTCCGGATAAGCGGTCACGGCGGGAAAGAAACGAATATGTCCTGTCGGACGAGGGTGACGATGAATCGACGCCCTGTACGACGGCCGAGGATGATTGTGATACGAAGGCTGGACGTGTTACTTGAGGCTGGGTATGACGACTATTGTAATGCCTATTCGTACGTGGGAAGTGGTACACGATAATGATTCTTTGGTGACTTAGTGTTTGTTTCCGGACCAGGTTCTACAGACAACACCAATTGCCAAGTCCCAAGATTGACGAGACCACAAAAATGTACGGAATATATCGCGCAGTAGGCCTTGGCTCGACTATATAAGGCAGGCAGGTGGGTTCTACGCCCCTCTTCGGATATCCAAAGCGGTGTGTTCCCCTCACTATATGTGCACTTTCCATGCCACTAAACGCCTCGACTAGCGCACGTGGGCGGCTGCCAACCACCCAGGAAACACAGCGGCAGACACAACCTGCAGATCCGTGCCCCGCTGTCGGCGCCACCGCGGTCCGCCGGACTTTCTGAGTAGTGGTGGTAGCACGTGCGTCGTGTTTCCTCAAACACTACTCCACCGAGATCACGAACCCCCGGGTGGCTGAATACAACCCCGAATGGACTATTGTCCATCTCAAAGGACCGCCATAAAAAGCATGCCCTCCTCCCCCTCATGAAGGGCAGGCGAGCCATCCCCGGCTGGGGACCCGGCAGCTCGGCGACGAGGCGAGGTCTGCTGCTGCTGCTGCTGCTGCTGCTGCTGCTGCTGCTCCTATTTGTCACCACCGTCTTGGTGCTCCGAAGTCTTTCGTACCAGCAGCTGCTGCTCGAGACGACCATGTGGATCAACCTCGCCCTGCTGCTTGCTCCGGCGGCGGCAGCAGCGGTGGACGTGAGCTGGCACGCACCAGGCCAGACGCCGTACAACGATCTCGGCGCTGTTGTCACAGGCGAAGGCGTGCCCAAGTTCGTGTTTGAGCCGTCGGGCGACGACTGGGAGGACGGCACGTCCAACTGGTGCAACATGCCGCACGTGCGGCCGAGGGAGTACGTGCGGCCGTCGAGCGAGTTTGAGCTCGCGTACGTCGAGGTGGTAGGTCCTGAAAAGGCATCCTTTTGTGTGCTCTGGGCGGCGGCGTCTTGTATACGAAAAGATATTTTGATAGTAACAGATGCAACGCACTTTTTCAGATCCACCGCCACCACAAGAGGACACCCTACTCGTCCAACGCGTTCCCGTTAGAGTCGTACCGCTGGGACTGCGACGACCAAGGCCTATTCGTCTACGGCCAGCGTCTGCCCTCCTCCTCCGGCCACATCTCAGCACAAGCCTACTGGCAAGGCACCGTCTCCCCCATAAACCCCTTCACGCCCTCGGGCTGGGTCGGCAGCTGCCAGTTCCCGCAGATCACGGCAGGCGGGCTGGACGACTCCTTCGTCCACGGCGAGGACCTCTACGCCGTCTACCACACGCTCCTCGGCTTCCTGCCGGCGCGCTCCGACACGGAAGCATGGCGCGCGAACGTGCGGTATCGCGTCACGCAGAACCCCATCACGAGCCAGGTGGCCGGCATGCTGATAGCGGGCATGTGGCGACCGGCGACACCCGTGCCGCTGGCGATCCAAGCCGCAGGGGTCGACAGCCTCGAGCCGCAGTACCCCTGCCCCGCGGCGTCGGCGTCCTTCTCGCGCATCCAGAACCCGGCGTTGGACGCGACCTGGGCGGCGCACCTGGCCGCCGCGGCGCCGCTTTTCGCTACCCTGGACGACGTCTCGGGCGTGCCCGGAAACGACGCCGGGTTCCACAAGAGCCTGGACCATTACTATGATAACCTGTCTGCGCGGCAGTGCCACGCCAAGCCGCTGCCGTGCAAGCTGGTCCCTGATGGCGGCGGCGGGACCGAAAACGACACGACCCGGCGGCCCTGCGTCGACCAGGACCTCGCGGACAAGGTGTACAGGTTCGGACACTGGGAGTACGCGCACGTGTACCGCGGCTCGCGCGAGGGCTTCGGCGCCGCGGCTGCGAGCATGGGCGTGTGGGTCGCCGAGCTGGCGGCGCACCTGCGCGAGGCCGCTGCAGCAGGGTCCGGCGGTGGAGGCGGCGTCATATACAGGCACAACGTCGCGCACGACGGGTCCGTCAGCAGGCTGCTGGCGGTGCTGCAGCTCGAGGAGATGGTGTGGCCCGGAATGGGCGGCGAGGTCGTGTTTGAGCTGTGGAGGCGCAAGGGCGAGACTGGCGGCGGCGGTGGATATTTCGTCCGGACCCTGTTTAGCGGCAAGGTGCTCAGGTCGGCCAGCCCCGCGCTGGGGAACATGGATATGGTGCCGCTGGACACGCTGCTCGGCTACTTTGACGGGCTCGTTGGGAAGCGGGCGAGCCTGGTTGTGGACAAGTGTGACGGCCGCGTACCGCTTTGAGGCAAGCTTCTGATTTAGTGCGTAGCTAGTCAATGCGCCCTATCAGTGGATCTGAACTGCAGGAACGATACCTGATACATATGCAACCTGCAGATGTCGTATTCCCCAGACGATGGTATCAACCCTATAGAGGACGATATATACCTGCGGGCCCGCTAGCCAAGGCCGTGTTCTTTCCTGGCGTCCGCCCACCTCCCTTTCCTCATCGGGTCAAGCTCCTCCAGCTTCCCGAGCCACTCTCTCAGGTGGCCCAGCTCCTCGTCCGTCAGCTTCCGGCTCTCCACCCTGGATAGGGCGACCGTGTACTCGACGAGCGCTTCGTAGAGCCACTTGATGTCGTCGTAGTCCTCGAGCAGGTCCTTGATGTCGTCCATTTCTCGGCTGACGTATGCGACCCTCTCCGCCGTGGACAGGTTGGGCGCCATGGACTCGCTTCCGAGAGTGTCCAAGACGTTGAGCATGAGGAACTGGTGGTAGTACCAGAGAGACTGGTCTTCCGGCCCGACGTTTAACGCGTCTCGGATGAGCTTCAATTCTGTAGACACCCAGCATAGTTAGCACCCAGGCTTTCCTCATACGATCGCCTGTCCGTTTGCTTACCGTCGTCGAGCAGCTTTTTCCTTTCAGCGTCTCCGGCCCCCTGCTCCTTCAAGAGCCTGGGAATGAGCTTGCTGCGGTTGTGCCAGGCGGAGAAGTTGGACAGGTCGACGCGGATCATCTTGGTGGTGTATTCGAATTCGGCTGGCACCAGGCTCTTGCCCGCCAGGTCGGCGCTCTCGAGCTTGGCGACGACATGCCGGCGGTATCCCCAGGCGTGGAAGTTGCGCCGGTCCCTGGTCAGCATCTTGCCGACCAGCCCAAGCTCCTCCTCCCAGATGCGGCGCGCGACGGGCACGTCGAGGCGCTGGACGGCCTGCTGGAGCACCCAGAGGCGGTAGTTCCAGATCCAGTAGCACTTGGGGAACTCCATCAGCAGCGGGATGGTGAAGGCGAGCTCGGACCGCAGCATGTCTTGGTCTTTGGCCTTGTCCCCGCCGTCGCCGTCGCCATTCCCAGGGTGGTCGCCGGTGACCGTGCCGGCTGCGGCTGCGGCGGCGGCGTCGTCAGCTGTAGTACCACTCGGCCCAGTCGTCTGGGAGGCGTGGGTGGGAAGGATCGTGTTCGATGAAGAGGCCGAGGAGGCGGCGGAAGATGTTGTGGTAGTGGACGTCCGAGAAGAACTCGGCGACGCCCTCGAGCGCGAGCAGCCAGCCGACGGTGCGGACAACAAGCCAGAGATTAGCAAACGTCTGCGGTCGTTCCATACTGAGTAGTACTCGGGGTTGAGCTTGAGCAGGCGCGAGGTGAGGGCGAAGACGTCGGGTCCTTGGTTGTGGTGCGCGAGCTGTCCTGGTTTTGTTGGCGAAGCCCAATCGTCAATGCAACGCCAATGGGTGTTAGCCAAGCAGCAGGCGTGTGCTGGGGATAGGAGGAGGCCGTGTTGTGGGCACGCACCTCGGTCCTCAGCTGTGCCTCGAGGCCGCGGTATTTCTTGATCTTTTCTGCTTCTTGGAGCCTCTGCTCCTCTGTGCGAGGTCGGACCGAGCGGCTTACACCGTGCTTTCGAAGCGGAGCGGCCTTAGCAAATAGTTCGCCAGGTGCGAGCGCATCCGAGGAATGCGCAGACGGCCGCGTGCGCTTGGATCGTCAAGGAGAAGAGGGCACCTACGCTCGCCATGTCTGCTGCAGCGCCGGGAGGAAAGCACGGAAAGCACAAATAGAAAGAGTAGCCGGCCTGATGCACCAGCTGGCGGGGGGTTGTGGTTCGGGAGTTGCGGGAGTCGTTGGCGGTTTGGCACTGCAACGGCAGCGGCTCCATGGCATGGGATGACGCCCCCGCGCTGCAACGCTGCACTTATTTGGTGGGTCTGGATCCACCGTGTTCCTTGTCGATCCCTTATCCACGCCGCGCGTCACCTCGGCGTTGGTCACATTGTGCCGCTTCTACGCTTTCTCAAACCAAGGTTGGCATTTGGATATCAATGAAATTGATCCTATCAAATCGTCTTCAATATCTACTGAGCCTCCCCGGGTGTTGTCATTGAAGCGCGCTGATCACAGTTTGCCTACCCCATGCTGGAATCCTATCCAAACATGGATGTCAATGCACCCCTGCTATCTGCTGTCAGACGAATTGGAGGTTCCCCGCATGCTTCATATCTGCTCATGACTTGATGCCTCCAATCCTACTCGTGATGTTTCCAATGTGGCACACGACTAACAATCTTGCAGCAAACACTGCTGTTGCTAGGTCTAGCGCTTCTCCCTAGCCCTAAATCTCATCTATCTAGACTAACAACTGCTGAGCATCGTCGTCTTACACGTCAGATATGAAAAAAAAGTCCATTCTCTGGTCATAGACTGGTCCAGTAGAGTTGGTTGATCGCTGCGCTTGAGGTGCCCGAAGCGTCAACACCGCAGCCACACGTGATTGCTCTTTCACTTCACCTTCCGTCCATCATCGAGGAAAGCGTAAGAGACCACCTGCCTCATAAACAAACCACCTTCCCATCTGTTCTCGAGACGAGCGCTTGTCTCCACCGCCTGGGCGGGCCCGTTCAGCTTGAATGCGCTCCAGTCGCCATTGCAGAGTGCCGGTTCTATTGTGCCGGGTTTTTACAATAGCAACCCACCCACCACCGTAGTTCCTATCCTTCCCACTCCTCCCCATCTTCCTCTCTTGCCGCCTGCCTTGCACCTACAATCCCTCCTCACCCCGACGCCACGGGCATTGCCAGGCCAGCTGCTTCATCTTTTGCTATCGCCGCATCTTCTAGTGGCTCATCCGCCTCAGGTATGGCAACTGGTGTCGTGACGGAGGCGTCGCCAAGGAGAGCATCTTCATAGAGCAAGCCATAGACTGGATTTCTCTCTCTCGCTTTTCTTACACTATCGGTTCTACCATCCACTACTCTACAGCCCGTCGCCAACGAAGTCGTTCGTTTCTGCTATTCTCGGCTGTTTCTTCGTTCAAAGGGCTTCCCAACTATCACCGGCTTCCTGGCAGGAACCGCCGACACCATCGTTCATCGTTCCCCCATATTCGCCAGCTATCATCAATCATTTGCATTCCTTCTGAGCTTTCTCTTGCTTCCGTCACTCCCAGCCCGCCACTCGACTCGGTCGAGATGGCGTCTTGGCCGTCAAAGTGTCCAAAGACGCCGCCCATGGGCCCGGTAGCCATGAGAGGCGGGGACTCACCCAGCACTCCGCTTTACCGAATCCCAATCCGCCCGGAGCTCACCGGTCCCACGCCAAACCGCCAGCGACGCTGTGTGTCGCCCCCGTCGCCTACAGACTCTGGTTACGGCTCTAAGGCAGCCGACACACCCCAGCATATCGAAGAGAGCAAGAACCAGGCCGCCGTTCTGTGCTCCCCACTGACTGCCTACACTTATGATGACATCTACGATGGACCGAGCTGCAGCGACGGCGATGATCGGACCGTGATTGCAGGGAGCATCAGCGATGATGACAACCTTTTCCCCGGTGCCAGTCCGCAATCGCCGTCGAAATATTCTCCCCCGCCCAGGCCTTCGACCGCCACCTGCCGCCCTTCGGCTAGGAACAGCGTGTCCTTCTATCTCGAGCAGCCTATGATAACGCAGGCGCGAGCCTCAGATGCAGTCGTCTTGTGGAATGGGGCCAAGGGCTCCCTCCGTCAACCAGACCGGTTCATCCCGGTTCGAGACTCGCTCTTGCGGAGCTCAGAGAAGTTCAACATGACAAAGCCCACGCAGCAGATGTCCACGGCCGAGAGGCTGCTTCGGCACGAGCGCGAAACCCCCGACGCATTCTTTGTGCGCCCGTGCCGAATCCGGTCTCTGGCCTTTGCGCCTCGCAGCATCGGGGTGCCTGAGACGTACGGCATCGTGCGGGAAGGCTTTGGATCTGCCTTACTCCGGCTCGCGCAGTCCCAAGAATCACTCGAAGACATTACCGACGGTCACAGCAGCGACGGCTCAGTCGGGGCCGTGGGCGACGCTGTTCCTCCTGAGATCAAGGACGTCGGCATCGCCGTTGACGACGGCCGTGGAAACTTCACCCTGAGAGGCACAAACATTCGTTTCTTCTCAGCCGACTACTTGAATCCGGACACCAGCGCTGAGGAAGAGGCGGAGCGACACCAGGGACGGATGGCCGCGGCCTTCAAGATCGACCGCGCCATGCGTGTCCTCGACTTCGACGTTGCTGGACCCCCGTGCAAGACCTCAAAGAAGAAGGCGCCGAGGTGGGATAGAATCTCGCCGCAGAAGAGCTTCTGGGATGGGACCCAATGGGCCAATCACGCGAAGCATTCGAGTACGTCCCGCTCCAACGCCCCTGGTGATGTTGTTTCTGTCCGCCTCACGGTTCATTTGCTGACGCTGTGCAACAGAGGCCCGCGCCGCTCGAATTCTGCCTTCGTCACCCTTTAGGATCCTCGACGCGCCCAAGCTGCGAGACGACTATTACTGCTCCGTGTTGGCCTACTCGCCTGCCTCCAACACGCTCGCAGTCGGCCTCGAAAGCGTCCTCTACACCTGGTCCGAGGCCGCGGGCGTCAACACGCTGGACACCATGTTCGAGCTAGGCCACATCACATCGGTCGCCTTCTCTTCGTGCAACGGCGGCAAGGAGATTCTCGCGTACGGAAACTCGGGCAAAAATGTGTCCCTGATGGCCCTGCACGAGCGGAGGCCTCGCATTCAGCTCCCACATGCGTTCCCCATTACGTGCGTCAGCTAGAAGCCGGTTTGCACGAGACGGGCCTCGAGGAATCCCAACAATCCCGGCGTCAAAGTCGAGACGGAGGACCTGCTCATTGGCGATGAGCGGGGCGACATGTACTATTATGTCGTTGAGTGGCCATTCGACTGGGAGGTGGCGAGAGACAACTGGAAGGGAGAGGCAACGCTTGTCCACATGATCAGCGCCCACAGCCAGCAGATCTGTGGACTCGCCTGGTCCAAGACGGGCAACATGTTTGCTTCAGGTAGCAACGACGACTGCTGCTGCCTTTTTGACACTGACGACGTCCTTGCATCGGCGCCCAGCCCCGTGATGCAGGGCAAGGACGGCGAGGAGGTGGACGTGACAGACCAGGGCTTCGACCCGGGAGATCTCGATCGGCCAGACGAGACGGACGAGGAGGAGGAGGAGGACGGTGAAGAGAGTGCCCTGAGGCATCCGATCTTTGTCCACCGGCTGCGGCCCGGCTCGGAGAAGCACCGATGGAAACACAACGCTGCCGTCAAGGCCATCGCATTCTGCCCTTGGCAGGAGGGGCTCGTCGCCACGGGTGGCGGCTCTCACGACCGTCGCATCCACTTCTTCCACGCCGCTTCGGGCGTGCCCCTGGCCACCATTGCCGTGGGCGCGCAGGTGACTGGCCTGATGTGGAGCACGACACGGCGCGAGATAGCCGCCACCTTTGGCTACCCTCAGCCGCTGCACCCCTACCGCATCGCCGTCTTCGCGTGGCCGAGTTGCAGACAGGTTGCCGCCATCCCCTGGGAGGGTAAGCACCGGGCCCTGTGCGCGATCCAGTATCCCCTCGACCCGCCGAGGTCGTCGATCCCGTGGAAGGAGAGGTCCCTACACAGGAGGTCGGGCAAGCGCGACGAGCTTCAGGACATGCTCAAGAGCGTCAACAGCAACCGCGGCGGCTGCGTCGTGGTCGCAGCCAGCGATGAGAGCGTCAAGTTCTACGAAGTCTGGCCAGACAACAACAAGACCGCCACCGGAGGCGTCGGGATGCTGTGTGGTAGTGCCATTCTCGAGTCGCTCGAGGGCATCAACAGGAACGTTGGCATTATTCGCTAAATCAGTGGTTTTGCGGCGCCTGCCGCAGAGTATGCTATTTTCTTTCATTGCTACTCACCTACCTACTTTTTTATTTTCCTCTCCTCTCTTTTCTTTTCTTTTCTTTCCAACGCAACACAAGGAATTTTCATCCGTCGGCGTCGCACGGGTGTCCCTGGCTATATCAAAAGGCCCTTTTCACGCACATTTTTATCTCGGGCGGGACAATATGGAAAAGCACCCACGCACATGCCGATAATCTCCATGCCGCCCTCGCTTCCCACTTTGGCTCGGGGAAAAACAAGACAATTCGATAGTGGGAGGCATTGGCTGGGGCTGCTCATCTCATACATGCCTGGCAAACGATTCTTTTTTGGCATTTGCCTCGGGACGGGACACGCCAACAAGAGAGACCGGGGGATAGCACATGCGGGAAACGGATTGGGAAAATGGGAGACGCAAGGGATCATCAGAGTCTTACTCTTAGTACACGCAGCAGTCACCACAGAGTACAGATTGGTCAGATCAATAGAACAAATATTTGGTAGAACGGGAGCTTCACGAAAGTTCTTGATGGGGGCAGCGCTTTTCCCAGCGAGGTCGGTTTGCTAGAGACAGAGAGACAGAGCTTTTTCCTTTTCAAATGGAAGGTTATCTGAAGAAACATGGCACGCGGCGAGCAAGAAATAAGTGTAGCGTGAATGTGTGGATGGTAGTTCACCATCTCTGTGGGAGGTTGGTCTGCTTCCTGGCATAAGTCTACTTCCCTGGTTTTCTTTTTTTTTCCATGTACAGTTTTCCTGTCCTGACACACTTTCCCATGCCCGTCTCCTTTTAGATGAAAAAAAAAAAAAAAAAAAAAAAACCAACGGTGAAGAGTCATATGTCGTCTTACATCGGGACACCTATATGGTGGATCACATGATGGGGCACGTGAACCCTCGACCACATCATGGAAAATCGTGACAGCGCCCGGCGCGCCGCAATTTTATCGAGTAACTACCTACTCAATCAATCAAATACGCGCACGCGTCTTCAACCCATTCTCGGCGGAAATACCCCGCGCGCCTATGGGCTGGCATGGAGCGTCGTGGTCTGGGGCGGCGTGGGGAGTGGTGCTGACGAGGTCTACAGGGTAGGTACAGGGTAGGGAAAACGTAGGTTATTTTATCTTTATATCTGTTCGATTGAAACAGTCACGTTATTTATTATATATTAAGTCATGTGCCAGCGTTTCGTCGGCGGTTCTGTATAACCTGTCGTGGCCCGTAGCACGGCGTTTGAGCAAGTGTCCGGTGGTCCGCTCCACCTGTGCGGGCGTTGCTGGACTGCCCGAGGAGGCCGACTGGCGGCGTACAACAACTGCCACGGATGGTTGTCCCGCCTACCTATACTGCCCTCGCCCGGCCCCGCGGCACATCATTGTTGTTGTTGTTGTTGTTGTTGCTATTGTCGTCGTCGTCGTCGTCGTCGTCCTACTTCTTCTCCTCCTCCTCCTCGAGGTGGAAGACCCGGTGGAGCCAGGCACGGAAGTCCCCATGGACCCAGCTTGCAACCGCCCGTAGCGAGGCGAGAAGCCTGTACAGGCCCGTTGAGGCTATCTGCGCTGCCCATGGAAACATTGCCGACCAGCTCGGAATGCGTTACTTCTGTCGCAGAAAAAGCAGAGTGTCCGCTCGTGTGCCTAAACACCGAGATGGCCAGGAGAGCCGCCAGCTTGTGGATGAGCCCGCGTCCGTATCGGGGATGGCACGAGTAGGCCCAGTATTCGGCCCTTCGGAGCCAGGCCGCGGTCCACAAACGGAGCTTCTGCAGTGCTGCATTCCCCATCCCTGACGTCCTCGTCCTGGTCGTGATGCTGACGTCCATGGGGTCACGAATCGAGCCGCTGTGCATGCGCCTGCCACCGCGCGCCTCCATCTCCATTCTATCCGTTGCGTTGGTGGGCGTGCAATTGTGAACCCTGAGATAGAAGGTTTACTGGGAGGATTGGGGCCCCATGAAGATGGACTTGAGGAGGAAGATCCTAACCTTGTGGTAAAAGGAGGAGCTCCTCCCAAGTCCACCTTTATAGGGCTGGCCCACACCGCAGAGCTGCGGAGCCCATGTAACATCTCCAGTTGCGGAGCGCGGGATGATCAGACGGCCGAATGACCTGCATCCATGGCTCGGCGTGTGAACCCCGCAGTCCCACAAACCTGGCTGCTCGCCTTGTGTTGTTTCGCTTTCATATTGTGTTTGTTTGCACGGCGGCCAATCCCAGCAGCAGCAGCTAGGACTAGCGATGTCAGGCTTTCCGTGATGCTGCTCGGCATAGCCAGGTCCAACAAGCGCGATCCAAGCCACCCCCCGGACAGCGCACTAGATATTATGTAAACCCACATCGAAATGGCGAATTCTGCCTTACCCAGCCACTCCGACACGTCCATCCCACCTTATTTCCCCCCAAGGCGAGAGAGAATGCCCCTCCCAGCCCAACTCGTGCCCAACCCCCCTACTGCGGTTTTTCTTCCCATCGCCATAGCTGGATGCGCAGGGACAACCTAGGCCGGATCTTATCACCAACTTGATCCTTTCAAACGTCGTTTCGATTGCTGAGGCAAAACAAGCCACGATGGAATCCGGTCCCCAGGCTCCAACCCGGGCTGAGGAAGGCGGTCGCCCGAAGAAGCGACGTCGCTTGGAACCTCACGCGCCGACCGAATCCGCGTGCATTTCGTTTCAACCCCTGGCGACGGCAGGCCAGCTCCGGGCCAAAATCGACAGCTTGATCAAAGACGAGCAGGTGCCAAACTTGGACGACCCCAAGGCGAGGAGCGAGCTTTTGAGAAGGACGTTTGTCAGCAACATCTGGCCCGCTGTCGAAAATGATCACAAGAGGATGATGGAGGAGCTGAAGAAGTTGCTGGAGGAACGTCTCACAAACGAAGGCATCCACGCAACCATTTTCGCGCGGGTTAAAAAAGCGGAATCCATCAAGAAGTCCCTTCAGCGACGTGACGACCATCTTTTCGACGAAAAGGGGAAGCGATTCGAGAGTCTCGACGAGGCATTGCGCCATGTACACGACCTCGTCGGGCTGAGGATCGTGCTGACACTCGTAGATCAGCTAACCGAAGCCAAGAAATTTATCGAGCGGACTTTCTTTCAGCAAGGCGACCCAACATACTTCTCACCCGATCGCGAGGTCGGCGAGAAATGGAAGAAGTTCGTGTTTGGCGCCTACGAGACTCACAATTATCGCCTCAGCCACCCAGACGGCCAATATCGCGACGTGATATTTGAAGTACAGCTCACAAATTTCGGCGGACACTTGTTCAACATGCTCGCCCACCCCTTGTTGTACAAACGCGCTTGGTCCCTCAGCAAGCACGACGAGATGGTGCTAGATCATATGCACGGACAAGCAAAAAGCTTCGGGCTCTGCGTCCATCAAATCTTCGAGGACAGGCTGAGGCCATCTTGTCAGACGCAAGGCATCGAAGGAAACGGGCCCGTGCCCCGCGATCTTGTCTCCAAAATTATACAAGACACCGAGAAAATCCTCAGCCAAGCTGTGAAAGGTGCGGAGGGTGGCAAGACGCCAGCTACAACTAGCAACCGAGGAGGCGCTGAAGAGCAGCTGAGCAAACTGCGCGAGTAAGTGGCTCCGTAGCCCGGCTTGTACCACATTCCCTCCTTGCTAACCTTTTGAAAGCCAAATTCGGATCGCCGTTGACGAGGCCAAGCACGCGCCGTGCCACAACATCCCACGCTTTCGGGCCAAACATTTCGTCGGGCGGAAAGATGAACTAGCCAAACTCCAACAAAAGCTCTTCGTTCAGAAGGAATGGCAACAAGCGGCGATCTTCGGGCTGGGCGGTGTCGGCAAGACCCAGGTGGCCTTGCAGCTTGCGCATTGGGTGAAGAAGCACCGGCCTGAATACTCCATCTTCTGGGTCCCGGTATTGAGCAGGGCGACATTCGAACAGGCATATAATGAGATAGCAAGGCTGCTCCATCTCGAAAACGCCAGCACGGGTGAAGACCCCATGCACTCCGTCCGGCGATACCTGAGCTCGGAGGCGGCCGGGCCATGGCTTCTCATCGTGGACAACGCCGACAATGCGGACCTTCTCTTCGGCTCTTCGGACACGCCAAGTGGTCTGGATGAATACCTCCCGGAAAGCGAAGATGGCCTAATCCTGTTTACGACACGGTTCAGAGAAGTGGCCTTGTCGGTCGCCGGGAGCGACGTGGTCGAGCTGTCCGAGATGGACCCGCAGGAGGCAGCTGAGCATTTCGAAAAGCTGTTGACTCGGAAGCACTCGCCTCGGGACGAAGAGTCGATGAAGCTGCTGCTGGGGGAACTTGCATATCTGCCTTTGGCAATCACACAAGCCGCGTCGTACCTGAGCAGAAATACTCAGCTGTCGATTGCAGAGTACCTGGAACTGCTGCGAAAGACGGAGCAGGACGCAGCCGGCTTGATGAGCCGTGAATTCTGCGACAACACTCGGCACAAAGGCTCGCGGAACGCCGTGGCGACAACGTGGCTCGTGTCCTTCGAGCAGATCCGCAAGTCCGACCACGTCGCGGCCGATCTGCTGTCGTTCCTGTCGAACATCGAGCCCAAGGCAGTCCCGCAATCGATTCTACCTCGACTCGAGGTGGAAGAGCACATGGTGCATGCTATCGGCACCCTTTGTGGGTACGCTTTCCTGACCCAGAGGGGGGACAGCAAGGTCTTCGACATGCACAGTCTGGTGCACTTGGCCACGCGAATCTGGATCCAGAGAGAAGGCCGTACGGCAGCGACGCGTGAAAAAGCGACTCGACACCTCCTGGAGATTTTCCCAAATGACGACTGGGAGAATCGCACCTTGTGGAGGGAGTACCTCCCTCATGTTTTTAAAGCACTGCAGGGCAGCGAGGCGGTTAATACAGAGGAGGAAGCTGATTTGTGTTTTTGGGCTGGGCGATGTTTGTGTGTGGATGGACGGTTCAAGGAAGCTGTGAAGTATTTGGAAAAGGCTTCTAAATGGAATGATGGCCATTTCGCCAAAGACCACCATTCGCGGCTCGCAGTGCGGCACACGCTCGCAGGAGCTTACCAAGCCAACGGGCAAATCACAAAAGCCATCGCGCTGCTCGAACAGGTCGTCGCTATTGAAGCCGAAACCCTTATTAAAAACCACCCAGACCGGCTTGCATCGCAGCACCAGCTCGCAGGAGCTTACCAAGCCAACGGGCAAACCACAAAAGCTATTGCGTTGCTCGAACAGGTCGTTGCTATCGAAATCGAAAACCTTGCCGAAAACCACCCAACCCGGCTCGCATTGCAGTGTGAGCTTGCAATAGCTTACCAAGCCAACGGGCAAATCACAAAAGCCCTTGCGTTGCTGGAACAGGCCGTCGCTATCCAAACCGAAACTTTGGTTAAAAAACCACCCAGACCAGCTCGTGTCGCAGCACCAGCTCGCAGGAGCTTACCTAGCCAACGGGCAAATCACAAAAGCCGTTGCGTTGCTCGAACAGGTTATCGCTATCGAAGCCGAAACCTTTATTAAAAACCACCCTTTGCGGCTCGCATCGCAGCATGAGCTCGCAGTAGCTTACCAAGCCAACGGGCAAATCACAAAAGCCATCGCATTGCTCGAACAGGTCGTCGCTATTAAAGCCGAAACCCTTATTGAAAACCACCCAGACCGGCTTGCATCGCAGCACGAGCTTGCAACAGCCTACCGAGCCAACGGGCAAATCACAAAAGCCATCGCGCTGCTCGAACAGGTTATCGCTATCCGGACCGAAACTTTGGCTAAAACCCACCCAGACCGGCTCTTATCGCAGCATGAGCTTGCAGTAGCTTATCAAGCCAACGGGCAAATCATAAAAGCCGTTGCATTGCTCGAACAGGTTATCGCTATCCGAACCGAAACTTTGGCTAAAAACCACCCAGACCGGCTTTCTTCTGAAGCGTGGCTCGCATATGTTTTATCACGACTCCCAGGGGGGGGCACGCGACCAGGACCCATGCACGGGCCTCCCAGGCCACACTAGATAGCCAGATCTCCCAGGGCCGGCCTTTGGCCTGGCATCTCTTCCGAATATCATCACTTTGCCTTGCCCTCCCAGCTGCTCTCACATGTTTCAAAACTGCGAGTTTAAAACAAGCAATGGTACTGTATTTGTGTGACGGGCTGACCCCAAAGTAAAGCATGCGTGGCGTTGGGGTGCCTGGTGGGCCAGGCGCGTGGGACCGCGGATCCAGAAGTTTTGGGTCGACGGCGTCGAGGATAGTTTCAAGGAAAGAGTGCGACAGGCAGAGGGCAGCCCGTAATATTTCCGGTGTTTGAGGTTGTCTTGCAGTGCGTCCAACTACTCCGGGGCTTTCCGGCTGACCCCGGCGGCGGGCTTGCCGACCATTCACGGGCAGGCACTTGTAGCCACGATCGAGCAACTGCGAACAAAAGCTTGCGACAAGAGCCAAGCCTCATCAACGGACGACAGCCCCGCAGCTCCGCCCTTTCTAGCACGCATGGAGGCTGCGGGCGGCTACGATGCGTTTGGTTTTTGTTTTCCAACAGTGGCTCGGTGATGATGAATCCATCTAATCCGTAATGGACCGAAAGCGTTTGGCTTTGCAAATTGGATCGTCAATGGGGAAAGAGAGCTGTCGTTTAGAAATAGTCCTACGGCTGGTGTGGTGGGGCTTAGAACGAGGGGTGTCGGAAAATTGAGGTAGCCTGCCAAAAAAGGCAAGTTGATTTAATATGTGTGCCAAAGGTCTAGATGGGCCAGAGTACAAGCTGGGAACGAGGAGGTCCACTCCCTTTTCTCCTACTTCCATATCTTTTCCCAATTCATATATCTTTTTTCAATTCCTATTTCCTCTTCCTATATCTTTCTCCGATTCCTATATCTTTTTCAAAAGGGTCGGGTACATGAAGACATCCGTGCCTGGCTGAGTGCCTCTTGTGCAGGAATGGACGGGTGGGCCTCGAGTGGGTTGGGTTTGAGCTCATGCAGGCGACAACTTTTTCTTGCCATGTAAGGCCTGCCTGTTTACTTTCCTGTCTCCTTTCCTGCGTCTCCTTTCTTGTTTCCCCTTTCCTGTATCTCCTTTCCTGGTTCCTTTCTTATCTCTTTTCCTATCTCATTTTTACCTCCCTTCCTACCCCACTTCCTACCCCTACTAACAAAATTCTCCATTTTTCAGTGAAAGCCGCGTCCAACAAGACCCCTCAGCCATCTCCCCACTACCATTCCGCCATCCAGAGGGCGCAAGGCTCGGCGTTACCCCAAGAGCTTACCGGGACGCCAGCACGCGTATCGGCTCTTCGCGCAGCTTGTCTCGAACGCGATCGTCACCGCTGCGTGATTTCACGCATATTCGATATTAACGAAGCGGTAGCCCGTGGCGCGGGTGGCCAGGACGTCAAGGATGACGACGGGATTCCCCTCGGCGAACAGTTGGCTTCCACCGAGCCTTTGGAGGTTGCTCACATCCTCCCGCATGCATTGACCAAAGCCTCTCTAAATTCTCCCTTGGTACGTTCGATTTCCCTCGCAATACCAATTTCAACACCTCAATAGGCAAATGAACTAACCTAATTTCTACTTTTAGAGCCAGCACAAACACGCTGCCCTGGAAATTCTGAACATGTTCGACGTTGGTATTGTCCATATGATTGAAGGCGCCGACATTGATCGACCTCAGAACGCCATCACCCTTACCCCCAGAAACCACCTCCTCTTCGGTGCCTTTAAGGTTTTTTTTGAGCATATCGGTGGCGAGGCGGAGCCGCACATGTATCGCATCGACGCCCTCGACCCGACTATCAGGATGATCTTGCGGATACCCATCACCCGCACTCTCTACCTTGCCGAAAATCGTACCATCGACCCGCCTTCGCGTCGCCTTCTCGCCGTCCACTGCGCCATTGCCCACATTCTGCACTTGTCGGGTGCGGGTAGCTACATTGACAGTATCCTCCGGGACGCCGAGGAAATGGGCGTCCGGGCCGATGGGACGACTCCGCTGGGGCGACTCATAGGTCTTCGGCTGGGCGGGTGGGTCGATAAGGTCCCTGTCCAGTTCTGAGCTTGGAGAGAGAGAAAGGGGTGGGGGAGGCACATGGTTCTGGCTCGCCAGCGATTCCCTCGACGCTGCATTGCCATGTAGGCGTGCCGACCTGAGGCGATGGTTGACAGTTTCTTTATCTTTAATTTTCCCACTTAAAGGATGTGGGACGTGGGGAACTATATTAGGAACATGGAAATGGTATGGGATAATACATAAAAGTAGATCTACGCCAGGAAGCAGACCGACCTTTTCCAAGGATGGTATACGACGGTGGAGCGCCGTGGAGCGCCACGGGGCCGACAAGGACAACGACGACAATATGATAACGACGACGGTGGCGTGTCGCGGGGCCGGACGGGAAAACCTTGGTAGTTGGGTGGTACGGGCATCCGGGACCTGGTTCAGCGCCTCCCGGCCTTGGGCAGCCCTGCGACGCCACACCAGTGGACCAGGCTTGACACCTGCTAGGCTCGGTGCTACAGGCTAGGCCATGTTCTAGTGATCTAACGCATAATGAGAAACGTGCCTACTCCAATCGAGCGGAAATAAAATGGCCTAGCCTGTAGCTACCCTGCGGCCCTCGTCGGCGCCTCCCCACCGCCCAGGTCCCGACGCTCCACGCCCATGGGCGCGGGAGCGTTTCTGTTGAGAATGGGTTGAGGATGAGTTGAAGATGTACCGACAGGGAATGTTGGAAAACGGGCTGGCCACAATTGGCTGGGTTTCGGTTTGAGTGCCTGCGGGTACACTAGCGCCCAGGACTTCAATTCCAGGATCCGGAGTCCGTCCTTGGTTCCTGCATCTCTTTCTAATTCCTATATCTTTTCCTGGTTCTTGTACCTCTTTTCCTAGTTCATGTATCTCTCTCTCTCTCTCTCTCTCTGTCTCTTTTTTTTTTTTTTTTTTTTTTTTTTTTTTTTTTTTTTTTTTTTTTTTTTCTTTTTCTTTTTTTTTTTTTTTTTTTTTTTTTTTTTTTTTTTTTTGACAAGGGCAGGGAGGGGGGCACCATGCAGCCCAACGTTGGTGCCGCTGTTGGTGCCGCCGTTGGTGCCGCTGTTGGTGCCGCCGTTGGTGTGGGTCACAGTTCCCAGGACTTGAGATGAAAGCGAGCAAAGCGAAAGTAGAAGACTTGCATAGAATGTAATTTAAGAAGCTAGCGAGTAAAAACGGTTGTGGCTGTTTGTTTTCAGGGAAGAAGCTGGAAGCTGATATAAAGGAAAAATTTTATTCTCTCGGCCGGATGGGAAGCCTCAAACTTGGTCTCCCGCCCACTGTGACCCTATCTTCAACTTTAAATCATTTGCCAAAAGAGAGTGCCAGACTTCTGAAGGAAGGGTATATGAATACAGAAACGGAAGCCCCGGCCGCCCCTGCAAGTATGAAAAAGACCGGATACGAAAACGGGAGTGAGAAAGGAAGAAAGGAAGAAAGTTGGCGCTACTTACAGAAAGGCGAGAAATGCTAAATATACCAACCCCACCCACATCGAAGCCGGAAAAGCGGGCCTAGCTAGTAACCCTGCTTGAGCGCGCTCGACAGAATCACCTGGACCCTGCCTGTCCTTCCAGAGCGCGCAATCTTGACGTACGGGTCCAGGTCCCTGGTGGTCAGGCGGGCGACGTCGGCGTCGCCGAGCTCGGTGGCGCACTCGAGGACCCAGGAGGTGTGCTGGGACACGACCTGCGACAGCACCTGCCAGAAGCTTCCCCTGGCCGAGTGGCTGGTGGTGAGGGCGAAGAGGGCGAGGGCGACGAGCCCGCAGGCCAGGTTGGCCACGACGATGGCGGCCACGATGACGAGCCCCCGGCTGCGACGCGGCGTGAGCACCAGCACCGAGGGCGTCACGGTCGCCCTGGCGCGCGCGTTGAACTGCGGCACCGCCTCGCTGACCATGGACCCGGCCAGGGCCGTCAGGGCCGACTGGAGAGCCACGCCGGGACGGTTGGTGGCGTTGAGCAAGTCCAGGAACAGGACCTGGTACTCGACGTGCGGCATCAGGAAGGTCGACGCGCCGACGCCGAGCGGGCCCATGAGCAGCGAGACGTTGCCGCCGCCGCCGCCGCCGCCGACCTGGGGCGGCGAGTTGTAGTAGTTGCTGTTGATCAGCCGCGCCGTCAGGTACTGCGCCATGTGGATGCGCCGCGGCTCGCCGATCCACTCGACCGAGAAGGTGCCGCGCTCCGCCGGGGACATCACGGCCGGGACTGGTGCTGTTTCCGCCTCCTCGCCGCCGCCGCCGCCGGGAGGGGTTAGCCGCTCTGCTGGCGCGATCATCCTGCGCACGTCCGTTGTGTCCCAGCGTTTCTTGTCCGAGTCCCACTTAACGGCAGGCTGGCGCAGGTCCCTGGGCGTCCACATCTTGACCTCGGACATGTCGAACGCGGCCTGCTGGAAGCACAGCGACACGTCGAGCTGGAGCCCGCCGTTGGTGAAGTGTGCGCCCGCGAATCGTCCACCCACCGCGACCTCGTAGCTTACCCACTCGTCGACGCCGCCGCCGCCGCCGCCGTTTCCGTCTGCCGTGGTGGCCCGGGGCCGGGGCCGCTGCGCCGTCAGCGGGAACTCGCCGTCCACGGCCGTCATGTTGGGCCCCTGCCACAGCTCTGTGGTGCCGTTGCTGCGGAAGAAGAGGAACACTCCCGCGTGCCGCGGCACCGCGTCGCTGGAGAGCGTGAAGTTGCGCGCGCTCGGGGCCGCGCCTCGGCCGTCGGGCACGCAGATGCTGTTGGTGAAGCCCTCGCGCGCGCGCGCGTTCTGGTCCTTGAGCTGCGACAGCGAGCAGTTGAAGCCCGAGGGGAAGCAGGACCCGCCCGCGCACCCCTGCGGGAGCGGCAGGCCCGCCGCGCGAAAGGCGGCTGCGTAGTCGATGCGGCCCGACACGTCGAGCCGCGGCAGGGACGAGGACGGAGAGTCGGCGCCGGGGAGGACGACGACGGCGCCGACCGAGACGGAGGCGGCGGCGGCGGCGGCGGTCAGGGAGGCGCCGACCATGGACGGCCGCATGCAGACGAAGCGCGAGTTGAAGACGATGGCCGGGCCGTGGTACCGCCGGATCATATGCTGCTTTTGCTGGCGGACCGGGAGGAACACCCGCCGCACCACGCCCGTGTCGCTCAGGCCCGTGGTCTCGGACGGAACGGCGTTGGCCGCTCCGGGGAGGGATGATGATATCTCGCCAAAGGGCATGTATGCCGTCGGCCGGTCGAGCCAGCTGTTGCTCTGGTGACTCAACTCGATGACGTCTGGGGTCATGAAGACGGGGAGGGACAAGTTGCGAGGCTCGCCGACCAACGTCGAGAAGTCCAGGTCCGACACGAGGATCGTGGACGAGAACTGGATGGCGACGGTGGTGGCGAACAGCACGACGGTCAGGCTCGCCAGCAGCGCCGATCTGCGCGGCGACGACGTCAGCAGCAGCCAGGCCAGGCGGAGCGGCCCGTCGTTGACGGCGCGCAGGACCGAGAACTGGGCGACCATGGAGAGCGGGACGCCGTGGCGCTCGAGCACGATGCCGGCGATCAGGCTCGTGTAGACGGTCGCCTGCGCCGTGACGGCCACGCGCACCACCACTGTGGCCAGCGTCACGGCCTGCGTGGCCCGCCGGCCCAGCATGACCCAGCGCCAGGCGGCGGGCGCGCGCTCGCTGCCCAGGATCCCCTCGGTCATCCACAGAAAGGTGAGGAAGGCGAGGATGGCGAGCGTGACCAGGGAGCCGACGGCGATGGTCGTGAACCCCCACAGGCCCAGGCGGAACCACCGGCGGCGGCTCTTGTGCTCGCCATCCTGCTGCCCATCATGTTCTGGTATCGGCGGCGGTATCCTGCTCTCCTCTTCCGCCTTCTTGGCGCCCCACGGCAGCGGGCCCTCCTTGAAGGACCACGGCTCGCTGCTCGACGCACCACCACCGGCACCGGATATAGGCGACGACTCGTCCACGATGGTGATTGTCGACGCGTACGAAAGGTTGCGCGTGAGGCCCGGTCGGGCCGCGGGTCTACCGCTCTGCAGCAGCAGACGGGGGGTGCGGGCATGTCAGAGTCAGAAACCTATCCGCGCGTTACGCAAGCCCCTGCATAATACGCACACTCGGGGCTGGGCGTGGCGTGCCGGTAACAAAGGGATAGACCAACCATGATGAGGACGGGGCTTATGACTGCACAGCCATAGACGATACCAACCAAACCAAAACACCCCCAGCTGGTCGACGGCCTGCCTGCCTTGGTTGAAGGCAGTTCCACAGGTCAGCAAAAGAAGTAAAATAGGTAAAAACACTAAGTAGTCCGGGCCACCTCAAGGATCGGAACCAGCGCCAGGGCAGCATTATGAAGGAAACAAAGCTGGCAGCCAGGGGTTCCTTTTTGCTTTCGCCCCTACCACGCCATCGCTGCCAGCTTTTCATCCGTATTGCATCCAGACCCGGCTCACAGCTTAAAAAGGCGCAACACCTGTGGTTTGCTGCATAAGAAAACATGCCAGCCCATCTTTTGAGCAATGCGGGGGTAAGGCAGTCAGTTAGTCAGTCAGTTAAGGTATGATATGACGCGACGTTAGGGGCGACAACATGCCTCCGCGGAAGAGTGTAGGTGAGCCTCAACCGCCAATCGCTAAGGTTCCTGTTGGGCTGGCCAGGCCATCAGACGAACGTGCTCGGCTGTTCGAGGAGCCGCCCGTAGCAGCTCAAACTCCCCAAAACGCCCTGGCAAACCCAAAGAAGTGAGCAAGCTTGGCACATTTTGCTAGAAAAAACGCCATTCAACCTTGAGGTCCCTGAATCCAAGAGACACCCTCCCTCCCGCTTGGGCCAGGTTCTGAAAGCGGTTTTGGTCTCCTAGGTAGGGACAACAAATGTTCATCCACTGGTCGCCGTTGGAGGGTGGGGCGATTTTCGCTAGATATAGGGCTGTCCAGTCGATGTATTGATCCCACGCTGAATCCCCATCCTCTGCTGATCCGATCTGTCCATTGCTTGAGTCGGTGACGCCGTTTCAACCCCGCAGAGATACCGTGTCAGTCATAGTTTATGCGATCTTTTCCGTGCTTGGCGTTACGTCTTGGCCAATGTTGAGATTACCGTGAAATCCTATTGCGATAGTTAGCGAAACCGATAGGTACATAGTGGGGCCCCGCTCGTTCTCAGTTAATCAAGCTTAACACCTTGATTTCCTGACGTGTGCTATGCTATGCAGCGAACTTCTTGCATGCGGGCACTCAATACCTCGGCAAGACTCTCGCCGTGGCCCTGAACTCTAGCCGCCAGATAAGATGAGATACCATCAGTTCACCCAGCTCCTAGCGCAAAAGGATCCCTCATTGGGAAACAAACCCCGCCGAGGAAGAGCCTTGGTATAAACCATGTCACCATCCCGCCCTCTCACGCAACGACGCTCCCGTGAGCAGTCTGACCCTCGTCGCCCGGCATTTCCGGCACGGGCGTGACCTTCTTGATGACCTTTGCGGGCGAGCCGACGGCGACGGAAAAGTCCGGGATGGACTTTGTGACAACACTGCCGGCGCCGATGGTGCAGCCCTTGCCGATGGTGACGCCGGGCAGGATGGTGACGCCGCCGCCGATCCAGCAGTCGTCGCCGATGACGATGGGGACGGCGTATTCGATATAGTCGCGGCGCGACTGCACCTCGACCTCGTGCGTGGCCGAGTAGATGGACACGTTGGGCCCGCACATGACGCGGTGGCCGATTGTGACGAAGCTACAGTCCAGGATCACGAGACTAGAAGGAGATGCTGTTTTAGGGGTAGGGCTCCAAGGCTGGCTGGCTGGCTGGCTGGGGTGAGATCAACAGGGCCGACACCGGCCAACTCATGCTTACTTGAAGTTGGCGTAGAAGCTGTCGCCGATGGTGATGTTGCTGCCGTAGTCAATGCTGAACGGGCTCTCGATGATGGGGTCCTTGCCGATCCTGCCCATGATGTCTTTCAGGAGCGTATACCTGTCGGCCGAGAGCGACTCGGCCGTTGCATCTTCTGGGAAGTGGTTGTTGAACTTGTGCATGAACTGACGGGCCTTGAATCGTCCCTGGACCAGCTCTGGCACCATGGAGTCGTATCTGAGAAATAGCGTGGCCGTGTCAGCCAGTGACGTCCGTGGTTGTTGGCCGGGCGAGGTGGTCAAGCCTCACAGGACTCCCGAGACCATCTTCTCGTAGTCATCGCACCAGGGGACATTGTTCAGACCCCTGGCAAATGCTATCATCGCCTGGTCTTTCTCGGTCTTTGCCATTTTGAGGGAGAGTGAGTATGTTTGCCAGGTAGGGGGTCGCTTAGGAGGGGTCGTAGAATGTGGTCTGGGCGGGGTGGCCTGAATGGCATATGGCGGACTCAGAAACGGCCGTGATTCTTTGTATAAATACTACAGGAAAATACCCCGGAGGCATGAGAGTGAAAATGAGGCTCTCGTGTCTACACCAAACGTGGCAACGGAGGCAGTCTTCCTGTCGGAGCTACGCGAAGGGGATGGCGGAGTTTCCAAAATGCGCAAGAGGATCCATGGCGGGGTGTGTGAGGGGCATCCGATGATTACCCGGGCGGTATTACCCACCCGTACAAGTCAGGTCGTGCCTTCCGGAGGTCATTAGTCGCCGCTCCCATTCGCCACATATCGAGGCGCAGCCCAACGGAAGGCATTCAAGGGTTGGTGAAGCCCGGATCGGATGGCCGAGACGGGGCCATCCATGGGTGGGTGAGCCCCAGGGCGAATCCGTCCAGCGGACCGAGAGCCGTGCTGCGGCACCCCTGATACACGTGTCTGAAGTGGACTCCGTGAACCATACAGTAAATGTAAAAAGCGGTGTTAGCGCGCAGCAAAAGCACCGTGATTTCTCTCTCTTGGCAGAATGGCCGAGTGTTACATCCATACGACTTGGACCGAGATAATCCAATCAATCCATGCCGCATGTACCGGGCATCCATAGTCAGCGAGCGCAGCCTTTCGCTATCCCTCCTTATCAACGTGTCGCCTGCAATGCGACGTCGCGAATTTGAGAACATGCCGGCCACGGAAGAAGCCGACCCGACCTTGGCGTAGACGCAAGACGAAATGGCGGAGGGTGGGAGGAATCCTCAGCCAAGGCCCAGCGGTCTTGGGGTGGATAAGCAAATACGCAAAGGAAAAATCTGGGCAGCGCTAGGCAACCCAACCCAGCGACCGAGTTGATCTTGGCGAACGCCACTCCAGCCCATTACGTCGTCGCTCTGCTGGGGGCGAGTTCTCGGCGGTCTTGGTATGCTGGGATCGTCGGCTTGGAACCCCGCAGAGCCACAGTGGTAGATACTGTAATGGAAATCGCTGTTCCCTCGGCTCATGTAGTCATCGAGGATTTCATGGATGTGCGCCGTCTGCCAGTTTAACGTCAAGATAACGGCAAGATGGTTGGGAAAGCGGGATGGCGCGGAGCCGTTCGTAGGTGGGTACAGCCAGTGGGTGCGTCTACTGTACGGCAGAGCCGCGATGCCGCGATATCCGGTGGTAGCGCCGTGTACGGCCGTTGATGGACACTGTGAAGCCGTTCGAATTGGAAGCTCGCACCGTCCCCTTCCCCGACCGCTGGAACAAACAAAAATTCTTGCGTCAGTGGGCATCACATCCTACTATAAAGCTCCGCCGCTGTTCTCTCCCTACAGATTCACAACGTCTTTCTCACTCCTGCGCCTTTCTTTCTACCTGCCCAGGTGGTTGTGTAGGGATCCTAACCGCTCGCGCTTCCCACGCGATCCATCGTTGTCTTTGCCACGCTGGCTATCACAGTCTACCAACCAATCAATTGCCACAGGCTTCCGGAACCTACTGCTGAACCGAACCGCCAGGATGGGCAAGAAGAAGCCCAATGGCGAGGAGCCCCCTCGGGTCTCGGGCCAATCCAACGAACCGCTCTCACGCCCGATACACGCCCTGCCCATTGCCCAGTTCCTCGAAGAGATTCGGGCCGATGCCGGCGACGGTCTGACCGCGGAAGAGGCGCGCCTCCGCCTCGAGCAGCACGGCAAGAATGATTTTGGCGACAGCGAGGGCGTCCAGCCCGCCAAGATCTTCATAGCCCAGTTTACAAACGCCTTGTCTCTAGTAGTTTCCCCGGCACCCGCTCCCTTTCCTCCTGCTCCCTTCCTCGTCTTCCCCTGTGCGGGTTGAAGACGTTAGAACTATGTTGGGATTTGCTCATTCGTCGTCGGCAGGTCCTGATCCTATCCATGGCCGCCAGTTTTGGCATCGAGTCATGGATAGAGGGCGGCGTCATCGCCGCAGTCATTGCGCTCAACGTCGGCGTCGGCTTCTGGCAGGAGCTCAAGGCCGCCAAGACGCTTGACTCGCTCCGCTCGCTCAGCTCGCCCACAGCCCGCGTCGTCAGGGATGGTTCGAATATCACCATCCCGACGGTTGAAATCGTTCCTGGCGACATGGTCGAGCTGAAGATCGGAGACACGGTCCCGGCAGACACCAGGTCCGTCCGTTCTTGAAATTTCCAGGGGGCTCTTCTTGACACTAACGGTGTTTGCTCAGACTGATCGAAGCCATCAACTTTGAAACGGACGAGGCTCTTCTCACTGGAGAATCCCTCCCAGTTCGCAAGGAAATCGATCTGGTTTTGGATGACGACACTGGCCCCGGAGACCGCCTCAACATTGCGTTCAGCTCCTCCACTGTTACCAAGGGCCGGGCTCGCGGTATTGTGTTCGCCACCGGCCTGGCCACGGAAATCGGCATCATTGCAGCTGCGCTCCGCGGAAAGGAATCCAAACGCCGCCAAGTCAAGCGCAAGGAAGATGGCAGCGCCTCGCCCCTGAGACACGCTCAGGCGTGGTCGCTGACCTTTACCGACTCCATCGGCCGCTTCCTCGGCGTCAACGTCGGAACGCCTCTGCAACGGAAGCTTTCCCAGCTTGCGGTATTCCTGTTCTTCGTCGCTATTGTCTGCACTATCATTGTTCTGGCTGCGAACATGTTCCTCAGTAACAAAGAGGTCATCATTTACGCCGTGGCCACAGGCGTCAGCATGCTTCCAGCATCCCTTATTGTTGTCCTGACAGTCACGATGGCAACCGGAACGAAGCGCATGGTCCAGAGACATGTCATTGTTCGTAATCTTCGGAGCCTGGAAGCCCTGGGAGGTGTCACAAGTACGTCTACCAACAACCCAAAAAGCGTCGTGGCACACGAAGTTTACTGACGGCATTTCCAGACATTTGCTCCGACAAGACCGGCACCCTGACCCAAGGCAAGATGGTTGCCAAGAAGGCATGGATTCCAGGCAGAGGCACATACTCCGTCGGAACCACCAAGGAACCGTTTAACCCGACTGTAGGCGCTGTGAGCTTGTCGCCCAAGGAGCCGAGCCAGATCGATATTCGTGGCCAAGAATCCGAGGGTGAAGCTGTCGACACCGCCGCTGCAACCGCAAACGACGAGATCTTGTGCACATTCCTGAACATCGCCTCGCTTGCCAACATTGCAAACGTCCACAAGACAGGCGAGGAGTGGCACGCACGTGGAGACCCCACCGAGATCGCCATCCAGGTTTTCGCTTCGAGGTTCAACTGGAACAGGCTGCGGTTTACGTCCGGGGACGACCCTCAGTGGCGACAGGTGGCCGAGTTTCCCTTTGATTCCGACACGAAAAAGATGTCCGTTGTTTTCGAGGAAACGGCTAGCCACGATCTTCATGTGTTCACAAAGGGCGCGGTCGAGCGCGTGCTCTCGAGCTGCACAACCATTGCTATCGGTCGGGACGGCAAGGAAGACGAGGACACCATTGTTCCCATCACGGACGAGCACATCTCCAGAATCACGGCGAACTTGGAGTCACTAGCGCGGATGGGCCTCCGCGTCTTGGCCCTTGCCGATCGCATCGACAACATCCCAGCCATCAGCGAGAAGGACACGCCGGAGAGGGTCGAGTACGAGGCAGACCTGACATTCCGCGGCTTGATTGGATTGTACGATCCTCCTCGCCCGGAGTCGGCCGAGAGTGTCCGTATGTGCCACCAGGCCGGCATTTTGGTGCACATGCTTACTGGTGATCACCCCGAGACGGCCCGCGCCATCGCCATCGAGGTTGGCATCTTGCCCAGCCGCATGGGCGAGATCGGCCGCGAGACCGCCCGCACCATGGTCATGACTGCATCCGAGTTTGACAAGCTGGACGACACCCAGGTCGATGCCTTGCCGCAGCTGCCTCTGGTTGTGGCGCGCTGTGCCCCCAACACCAAAGTGCGCATGATCAACGCCCTCCACCGCCGGAACAAGTTCGCAGCCATGACGGGCGACGGTGTCAACGACAGCCCCTCGCTCAAGTCTGCCGATGTCGGCATCGCCATGGGCCAGGCGGGGTCCGATGTTGCCAAGGAGGCTGCCGATATCGTGCTCACCGACGACAACTTTGCGAGTATCTTGAATGCTGTGGAAGAAGGTGAGTGCTTCTTTTTCCTTGCCCAGGCCTGCTATCAGGACTTTTTTCTCTCCAAAGATTTGCTGACTCTTGTTTACAAATCAGGCCGTCGCATGTTTGACAACATCCAGAAGTTCATCCTGCACGTCCTCGCGGAGAATGTTGCCCAAGCTTGCACTCGTAAGTAAAACTTTGCCCACCACTCAACCCCCACGCTCTTCCCGCCCCCGGGCCAGTGTTTCGACGGTGATGCTGACCTGATGAATTCGCAGTCTTGATTGGTCTCGTCTTCAAGGATTCGCACAACATTTCCGTGTTCCCGCTTGCCCCCGTCGAGGTTCTCTGGGTCATCATGGTAAGGACAGCCCTTGGCCCGTCGACCACGATCGGACTCCGGTTCTCCACATAGCCAAGAATACTAACCGCAATCAACAGGTAACCTCGGGCTTGCCGGATATGGGCTTAGGCTTTGAGCTGGCGGCCCCTGACATTCTCACACGTCCTCCACATGATGTACGTATCCAAGCACGGGAGATGGAGGCCACAATATTCCTAGTGGTCAGCCATGGATGGGGGTTTTGCTAACCATCTATCTGTCACGATGCAGGTCAAGACTGGCGTCTTCACATGGGAGCTTATCCTTGATATCATGGTCTATGGTCTCTGGATGTCGGCTTGCTGCCTTTCATCATTCATCGTCGTCGTTTACTGGTTCGGTAACGGCAGGCTCGGCAACGACTGCAACAACAGATTTTCGGAAGAGTGCAAGCTCGTGTTTCGGGCTCGAGCCACCACTTTCGCGTGCCTCACCTGGTTCGCGCTCTTCCTGGCCTGGGAGGTGGTGCACCCCCGGCGCTCCTTCTTCAACCTCCGCAACAGCGGCGGCTCCATCTGGACGCGCTGGATCCGGGACGCGTGGAAGAACCGATTCCTGTTCTGGGCCATCATCATCGGATTCGTTACCATCTTCCCGACGCTCTACATCCCTGTGCTCAACCACGAGGTCTTCAAACACGACGGCATCACCTGGGAGTGGGGCGTCGTCGTGGTCGAGCTGGTTCTTTTCTTCCTGGGCGCCGAGGGCTGGAAGTGGGCGAAACGCATCTACTTCCGCCGGCAGCTAAGCAAGAGCGACCCCCACGCGACAAAGGGCGCCGATCTCGAGGCGCGCGTCTTTGGCACGTATTTCCAGCAAGGGCAGCAATCGAGTCAACAGCAGGTAGACGATCCCCAACGTGGGCAGGTTGAGCGCAAGGAGGACGGTCCTGGCATGGCTGGGGAGAGCTCTCAGGAGAAAGCCCAATAACAACTACAGACACGCGTGAGCGTGGTCCAAAATCAAGTCCAGGTGAGTGGGCGCCCTTGGCGTTGTCGTTGGTGGCGGTTTGGATGGGTTATTTTGGGACAGGGGCGAGGACATCACTTGCGAGCAAATGCAACCTCGCAGCGATGGTGGAGTTGCGGCAGCAGCATGCATTTTCAACGAATGCTCCGCTGGCTGCTGGGTGTGCTTCTCCTCGGGCAACCGACGAGGAGTACTAGTGGAGGTTTCTCTTCTTGGAAGCACTGCCTTGCTGCGGTGGTTCGTGGGCTGCAGCAGATGTCGCGTCTAGCAACTCCCTTGCTGCAGTCATTCGGGTCCTCGGTAAATCATCCAAAATATGGCTGCGTGATGGACCCAGTAGATAGTAGGAGGGATATAAGATCGTATCGGTGCCAAAAAATAACAAACATATCTCCCCCAGGTGATGACCGGCTACAAGGAGGCAGCACTAAAACGTGTCGAGGATGGATGCCCGGCTTGCCCGCGGACTGCCGACCCCAGACGGGATTGGCCAGGCAGCGGGGCGCGGCATGTGGCGCGGCATGTGCTGTGCATAGGGTGACATCACCCTCAGGCTTTTTCGTTGCAGGGACCACGTGGCCGCCTCCACCAGCACAAAGTCTGGCCGGCACGGCTGGGTTCGGATCTGTCAATATAATGGGGGCGACCAGTGGTTACTTGCAGGATGTGCGCTGCACGACTGCGGCTGCGATACGGTAAGTCACCTTCCCTGTTGGCCGACGGCTTTCCTCTGGTGCGAGCGCCGTGTGCCGAATACCCCGATTACACTGAGCTCGGCGACCATGGAAGTCTTCCCCTTCGCGCCTTCACATCATTCGCTCATCTGTCCGTCATCTTTTAGCTGCCCGCGCCCCCGCCGCTTGCGGACTTGCTCGCTTTTATCAGGAACACTGCGCTCCGAGCTGCCAAAGCCACCACTTCTTAGACAAAAGAAGCTAGCCCCCTCCTTCCTCGGTTGATCGCCAATCACACACGCAGCAGCCAACAGAAACCTAATAGCTGGCGCGGTCTTGGCAGCAGGAACACATTCAAAAGGCTTGCGCCATTTGTGCAGGGTCCTCTTGGCATTCTCCCGTGTCTTTTTTGGTCGCCAATATCCAAGACTGAAAGGACAGCACCAAGCTCCAGCCTCTCCACCTGATCAAAAGATTACGGTGCTTTTCATTGTTTTTGCGCCGACCAGGCGATCCAGAGGTGAGTTTGGCAATCGCACCTTGCCAATCGGGTGGATACTATGCGGGACGTATTCCCCGCCAGCATGGAATGCTAACCGTCTCCATCCAGACTCGGCATCCCACTATGGCGGCCGACATCCCCGCCGCAGCGGCCGAGCAACGGGCCGATCAGCCTTCGAATCCTCCTCCTGACGCTTGCGAAAGCGCCGAGAACAACAATCACACCGCGACGGCGCCCACACCTGCATCACCACCACACTCTCAAAACGGCCACCCCGCCGACCCTCCAAGCGGCCTCAGCTCGCCGCCGCCGCACGACCCGTCGAGTCCGCGCGGCGTCGCATCGCACCTGAAGCACCGGCTCAACGAGAAGGCCGACAGCGTCAAGGAGAAGAAGCCAGCGGGCGGGTTCGACGCCACGCCGCTGCCCGACTTCCCCGCGGGGTACACGGTCAAGATCACGTTCCACAGCGCGGCGAACCTCCCGCGCGGCGACTTCGCCACGGCGTCTTCGGACCCGTTTGTGCACGCGACGCTGACGGCCGACGTGCCGCGGCGCCACAAGGAGGACCCGGTGCTGACGTTCCGGACGCGAACGCTTCGGCGGACGACGGAGCCCGAGTGGGAGCAGGAGTGGGTGGTGGCCAACGTGCCGCGGACCGGCTTCAAGCTCAAGTGCCGCATTTACGACGAGGACTACCCGGACAACGACGACCGCCTCGGCAACGTCACGTACATCGCGCGCCGCGTCGACGAGGACTGGGAGGGCGTCGTGCGGCGCACCTTCCAGGCCAAGAAGCGCGTCGGCAGCAAGCGCGCCTACCTCGTCAAGGCGGTCGAGTCGGCCTTTACTAAGAATGGCTCGATCACGCCGCGCCTGACGCTGAGCGTCGAGGTCCTCGGCCGCTCCGATGGGCCCGGCGCGCAGATGTACACGGTCGGGCCGACCTCGTTTGTTCAGCACTTTAGCCCCATGATCGGGCGCCTGACCGGTACCAAGGTCAACAGGGACGAGGTTAAGGACGAGCAGTCCGAGGGGGAAGGCACGAAGGAGGGGAAGAAAAGCCAGGACTCGGATAAGAACAAGGAGTCGGATGATCGACAGACCAAGAAATACGAGTAAGTCTACGTGATGCTAGCTACTACCTAGGAAACCCCGACTGACACCAGCTGCCTGCTCCTGCGCTACAGCTTCCAAGCGTGCGAGATGCAGCTCCAGGGCCCCGTACCGCCGAGGCTGTACCACCGCTACGTCGAGTTCAGCCGCTTCGTGGCGCCCATGTTCTCGTCACGGGGCCTGCGCGGCACCATACTGAACAAGGTGCTGCACAAGCAGCACCGGCGCGTCTACAACTTTGACGAGACGACCAAGTACGACACCTTTGCGCCCTGCTCGACCGAGGCGGCGCTGCAGTTCCTGCGGCTGGCGCATTTCGACGAAGGCGGGCGTATCTTCACCTACGTCCTCACGCTCGACGGGCTGTTTCGCTTCACCGAGACGGGCAAGGAGTTCGGCATCGACATGCTGTCCAAGCACACGATGCACTCGGACGTGGCGACCTACATCGCCTTCTCGGGCGAGTTCTTTATCCGCCGCCGCCGCCGCACGAAACGGTCCGATGATGGTGTTGACGACGACGGCGCCACCACCAGGGACCCGGACCCTAACGGAACGCAGCCGCCCGACAATAAGCCGCCCGCGAGCCCCTCGCCGCCGCCGTCGGACCCGCGCATGTACCAGCTCGTCATCGATAACGACTCGGGCACCTACCGGCCCGACAAGTCGTGCCTCCCGGGGCTCGAGGCGTTCCTGTCCCGAAACTTCCCGGGCCTGTCCGTCACGGCCCTGCACTGGGAGGACGAGCACCTCAAATCCATGAAGGCCGCCCAGCACGAGGCCAAGAAGAAGCAAGGGGGCGGCCGCGTACGCATGGTCCTCAACCGCAGCCCCACCTCATCGTCCTTTAGCTCCTCAGACGAGTCCCGCCTCTCCGACATGGACTACGGCGATGACGACGATGGCGACGGGACGACGCACGCGCGCAAGACGAAAAAGGAGCTCGCCTGGGACGTGCTCGAGGACCCGAGTCGTATCCGCGAGACGCTGGGTGTTGTTGGTGGTGGGGGTAGTAGTAGTAATGGTAGCAGTAGCAGCTCTGCGAAAAAGCACGCGGCTGTCGCGTCGCCCGAGGTGGCTGCTGTTGAGGCGAAACCCTCGTGAGACGGGGAGGGGGTGATGGCGGGGGATCGTCGCTCCCCCGCGGGATCTGCGCCTTTTGGCCAATCGTCGGTGTCACCGTTTTTGCGAGGGTGCGAACGTGCGCCTAATGC
>PYSS01000196.1:0-25010 GCA_003049465.1 Magnaporthiopsis rhizophila
GGACCAATTGGTCCTGACTCCGAGTTCATGCGGTATATACAAGGCACGTAGATTGTTACATTTGGCGAAGTTGTCTCTTGCATTGTTCGTTTTGGTCTGTGATGCTGTCAGCCGGCCAATGAGGTCAGGAACGGATTCTGCCAAGAAGAAAGGAGTTGGGACCCCAAAACGCCGCTCCATAGAGGCGAATTTGTGAGGATAGAGAACGGATTCCGCAAAGGATTGGAGAAAGGAGTACATTTGTAACCCCAAAACGCCTCCGTGGGGGCGAATCCCCTCGAGTGCCGTTCAGCGCCTGCCGACAGAATAAGTGGAATAAGTCTCCAGAATTTATCCCTGACGAGAATACCTGGTTGGCTGAGAGAGATGCACTTAAGGGAGCCGACGGCAAGGAGGCAGGATCGACTCGGGCTGGCAACGTTGCGGCCCCCCAGAAATCGGCAGTGCACGCCCCACAGGTTCGACGTCAGCGAAGCCGCCGATCGACTCGTATTATTCTCCCTTGGACTCTTCCTTGGTTCGGCCAACCCAGAAACTTGGCCAACCGGCACGCCCGGAGAGCAATGCCTTAATTTATACTTTTCCGCGTGTCCATGATCGTCCACCATAGGGAGGGGACATGGGAGCCGCATCGGTCGATGGACTGCAGCCTTGACGGCATCCTGACGGAGCTTCCTGGCTGTAATTCGAAAGGGGAGAGAGAAACAAGAACAAAAAAAAAATAAGGGGCTTGGCTTCTCAGAGGAGGATAAATAAGACCGTGATGTCCGGCTTCCTCTGCCGTCTCTCTTCTGAAACCCTCACCCTCAGCATTGCGCTTGACCTTCGTTCCACACCTGCCATTCTTTAGCAACAAAACACACTGCTCGACAGTAATCCCATTCCCTTTTTCCCTTTCAAGTTCTCCTTGTCTCTTCCGTCTCAAAACTCAGCCACAATGCAGTTCAGCACCCTCCTGACACTCGCCGCCGCCGCCGCCGCCCCGGCATCGGCCTTCATCGACAAGATGGTGGCCGTCACCAAGGAGATGAGGCCCGGCGGCACGGCCAAGGTCACGATGCACAGGTCCATGTACATCCAGAACTTTGACGACTTCGGCATCGTCTGGGGCCTGGCGCCGACCTCGATGACCCAGGCCTCGTGCCCGGGCTGCGTCGGCCGCCGCATCGACTACACAAATCTTTGGGCCAACAACGCGGTCAAGGTGCCCGAGACGGGCAACTTTGACATCCCCGTCGTCATCCCCAAGGAGATCCCGCGGGGAAGGTACTTGCTGGTTGGAGGGACTTCGTTCCTGGTGGGGGTGAGTTTTTTTTTTTTTTTCTCTCTCTGCTTCCTTCTGTCCCTGATCCCCTGATATCAGGAAGGCCTATTTGCTAATACTGTCCTTCTTCAGGCTTCGGGATTCTCTGGGTTTAACTACTTCAACAAGACCATTTCTATTCAGTGAATGGTTAAAACTACGAGCTGTTGTTATGTTACGCTACTTTGGCACTTGTTTCACTCTTTCTGTCAGCGCTGCAGCGATTTTGCAATCAAAACCATTCTTTTCTTGCCGTCCTGTGCCTGTGCCTGTGACGTGACCCCGTAGCTAGGTGCCCTTGCTTTCGATGCCCGTGCTGTCTCGTAATGTGTGTGGCCTGAAAAGTGTCGTGCGTTCCGGGCGGGTATCGCCATGGAGTCAAGTCAAACCCCTGGTCGGCGCCACCACGCCAAACGCCCAAACGTCCATGCTGTCCGCCTCCCTCCAAATGCGCTCAAAGCTGGCAACCTGCCCCGCGAGCACGTCCAGGTCCACCAGGCTCCTCTCGTCGAAGTCTTGCGGAAACTCCTTGAGCAGCCACGACGGCGCCGTGACGAGCGACACCTCGGGAATCCCCGCCCGCAGCAGCGGGAGGCCCTCGCCGAACTGCGTGTGACCCGGCGCCGTCGGGTTCATGATGCGCACGACGCCTTCTCCTTCCTGTCCTCGTCCTCTCCCGGCACCGCTCCAGTGCCTGCGGACCAGCGCGGCAAGCTCGGGCGTCGCGGCGTACAGCAGCTCGTCCTCGGGTTTTCCCGTCGGCTCGTAGCTGTTGCGGGATAGATCCTCGGCGTAGCTGCGGGCGCCGAGGTGCTCGACGCAGCTGCCAAAGACTGCGCGCATGCCACCCATAACAGACGAGTTCCACAGTTCCGGGTGGTCGGCCAGCCAGCGCGTCGTGGAGCGCTTGGTGGTCGAAAAGGGCGCCGAGTGGATGTGCGCCGTCACGAACGCCAGGACAGTCGTGCGGCGCGGCGGGGAATCCCGCGCGAGAGACCGCGCGTACTGCACCAGCGCGATGTGGCCGTTCTCCTCGGCGATGTTGGTCCCGTCCGTGTGCGTGTTGATGATGACCGACTCGTTGCGAAGCGCGGTGCCCGGGATGACGACCCAGATGCTCCGCGTGGGCGTGTCTGGTACCAATCGGCCGGGCAGCGTGACCCTGGCTGTCGTGTTTGCCGCCACGGCTGCCCGTACGGACAAGGCAGCCTTGCCCGAGACGTAGACGGCCGGGATGCCGAAGAAGGGACTGTGGAAGGGCGCGTACAGCCCCGCCGCCAGCCCGTCGCTGATGTTGTCCCACACGTACACGATCGCCCGCACCCCGGCGTCCCGGGCCGCCGTCAGGTTCGTGACCAGCGTGTTGGCCGGAGTGCTGGGGACGCCCGTGTACTGGTCCGGCCAAGGGGGAGACCCCGGCCACAGCGGCAGCACCGTGCTGGTGTTGGTTACGGGTGGGTTGGAAATCTCCACAACGGCAATCCCGCCCGCGGCATCTGCCCACTTAGGCGGGTGGCCGGTGCCGATGAGGCTTATCAGGGGGCCCTCGACGCCGTCCTCAGACGTGTGACCCGAGTAGGGAACGGTGGACGAGACTGTGATGGGCTGGAGACTGTTGCCGATCGCCAGCCGGCCTGGGTTGAGCGAGCTGAGGTTGTCGTATGAGAACCTCCACACGTCCGAGTAGACGTGCAGCCCCAGCAACTCCAGCTGTCCTTGGATATGGTCGATGAGCTGGTTGTGCGTCTCGGACCCGGTCCGTCGTGAGCCGAGCTTTGCCAGGTAGTCGCTGGTGGCTTCTAGGCCGAGCCATTGCTGGGGTGGGTGATGCCACGCTGCAGACGCGAGGACTGTATTGAGCATTGTTAAAGACAAGAGACATACGATTACCACTGCCATTGTTACTGGTGTAGTTGCGAGCGCATCAGCGCCTCTTGACGGCAGACGGGGATGGAGAGCATGTAGGTGACCCCGCCTTGAAAGGGACGATCACGGGGTTGCCGTTAACTGCCGGATGAGGTACCTCTGCCCGGGTAAAATGCACATGCAGCATGAACGTGAACAGGCAGGTCGGCCGGATTATGCACATGAATGCAAGGTACCTGATACTCATGTGACCAAGCTGTCTCCCTTATTGTCGAGGCCTTCGGAAAGGATACGACTTCCGTGGCAAAGTCCAGCTGTCCCTAACGGCGCTCTCTTGGGGTCTGTGGTTTGGAGAATGCCGCCAAGTAGCGGCGACGAGCCATGCAACAAAACACGACTCCGCGTTGTAGAACCGCCACACTCGCATTGGACTTGACGCCAACGAGCATTCGGGCATCCCTCGCCCTCTTTTGCTCTCCTCGCTATCGTCCACATCCCCGCCCGTCTCGTCGCCACGTGACGCACTCCGTCCCAGCCGGGCCGCAGCTGAGACATGAACAAGAAACCAAGAAACAGTCGTCGTCGACACGGAACGCCCTCTGTAGGCGTCGGTTTCCACGGATTTGTGGTGGTAGATGCCAGCACCACCAGCATCCCCGTCCTCGGACTTGGCCGTCTTGTAGAGCGAGATGCCGTCGATAATACACACCACAATCAGCTCTGCCGGCAGCAGCGGATCAGTTTGCAAAAGAGCCGGCTGAGGCTGTCCAAACCGTTTCCAATCATGTCGACACCGTCCAAACGAACGTCCTCAACGTTGCCCGTCGCCGAAAAAAAGAACAAGCAACACTTCCCGCCCGCCTCTCCTGCTCCTCAGCGCCTGCAACACATCGGCGCACAGGTCCTAGAGGGTCGAGAATTTTGGCGTAGCCCCGGCTTCCAAGCAGCTCGCCGTGGACAAGCAGCCCGCGAGCTTAAAGTGTAATACCCTAACGCCGGAACTGCCTCGTCCCGTTATGGCTTTCGCCTTGCCCCACTCGCGTGATACGATGAGGCGGCGATCCTTGATGGCTGCGTCAAGTTCAATGGCGTCATATCGATCAGCTTGCGGATGTCGACCATGTCCAAGCCGGGGCGAGTAGGCTACGCGACCGCTGCCCCTGCAGCATATGCCTGAAGCTGCTGCCACATCGGATTAGCGGTGCAAGGGCACAGGTGATAAGGGGGTTGCGCTATCGACTATTGCGGAAAAGTCAGAAACTGCTACTGTGGTTGCATATGGGTGTCCTTGGAGTTCTCACGTTGAGTTGCTGGCTCATGCCGCTGTTCGGCCAGCTCTAGGGCCTTGCTATGCTGTCCAGTTTCCGTCGAAGTTCTGATTCCATCTCGCACAGTATCCAAAAAGCTCCGTTCACCCTGGTCAAATAGGTCTCGGGACATATTCTTTGAGTGAGCATCTCTCTTTTTGCTGGGGTTGTTAAAGGTATTCAGCTGGTTGTGAATTGCAGCTATCGCTTTGTCGATGCTTTCGATCAGTTCTTTCGGTTGCTCTTCCCTTCTGCAAACACGGAGAGTCTTTTTTTTTTTTTTTTTTTTTTTTTTTTTTTTTTTTTTTGGACGGATAACGCAAATTAAAGCTGCGGCTTATTATTTGCGATCATTCTTTAAAAAGGGCCCAATGACATTTATTTTCTACGGCGGGAAGTATGGCTACAATCAGACCCATCACGGATGGCACATTCTTGAAAGTGGTCAAAAACATCTCGATGCCCCGCCAGGTCCTCGGCCTAAACGCAGCCTTGGCCTGAGTTCTGGCCCTGGCTGCTATACGAGGGGCTTGGAGACAGCAAACTCCGTTACCCCAGTGGGCATTTGCTACATGACGAACGAATAAGAGAGGAGACTGTTTGAGAACCATGGTGGACATCAACGTCTAAAATAACGCCCACAGCATCCAGAACGGACCAGCTTGATAGCCTGTCTTCCAGGCGCGGGGTGGTCACGGTCCAGCGCGGTCGTTCCTGCACTTTCAGCCGCAGGACCCTTGACACTGCTATCGTGTGGCTCCCGCGCCGCCTGGAGCTGCGCATGAATGCAGTCCTATGAGCCTGCTTCACCTAATCTGCCAGCCTTTCCGAGCCGCCGTGTATGCGTGTCCAAGCCGCGGGTGCCGCGTTAACGTGGTGAACTCTGGCCTGGGCCTGATATCGGGCTGAGAGCTGCTTCCGTTCTTTTTTCATATGCTGGAGATGTGCGCGGGGTCAGCTACCACCCCTGATTTTAAGCCGCGCCAGACGCTTGTGCCAGCGGCCATGCTGAATCAAGCCTGGCCTCTCTCCTAAAGCTTTTGACCGAAATGGCAGTGGAGGCTGAAAGCGGTCACTTAGCGTCCATTAGGATGGGGAGATTGGACACACGAGGTCGCACGAAGATGAAATTTGGATGGACGCCACTGGGCGTGATGGGCCCACCTTTTCTTGATTTTAAGCAGCGGTGGGGTGCACGCACAGTGATGGGATGCGATTCAGTTGAGGAAAAAAGGTCGAAATCCAGCCAAACGGCGGTCTGCTCCGAAAGAGGCGGGGGACGCAAGCTGCAATCCAGCCCCTTTTGAGCTCCAGACGGAGACGGCCCGTGTCTCGATAATTGGCACGAAAAACGGAGCAGTGTTAGCTGCAGGTCGGCCTGTTTCGGCGTGGTTACCTCATGGTGCAGGTCTGCGAGAGTCGACGCGTCGCGTCTGGTGGTGTTAGCCGGCTTGGGTGGGAAATGCCCTTTTGTGACGACGCAACTGCCATTACCAAACGTGCCTGCACTAGCACCGACTCCACACCAATGACCAATGACTCGGCCAGCATCGCCGTTCAAGGACAACGAATGCGTTGGCTGGAACCACCACTGGGCTCGTTCGTCCAGGCCGGCCCAGGGCTATCTATACGCCATCGGCGGTGCCAGATAGCTGTCCGTGTCGGACCGAATGACGAGAGCCCTCTGTTGCCATAAATGCACTTGCCCGTTTCCGAAATCTCGGCCTGTGATATGCCGTGCCAATGCTGGCGACCCAGCCGGGCAATCGACCAGAGCTCATCAAACCTATCAAACCTATGCAACATCGTCAGCCCTGGATCCCTGATGTCCTAGCAACAATCGCACAAGCTGGCTGCGAAAGCGTAGAAGTTGCCAGAGGGCAAAGGCCCTCGGCTGGGCTTCCATGTCTGCAGCCTCCGGCGACGGTCGATTCCACACCGTCCGCCCGCCAGGTTCCCTGGGCCTAATTAACGTTGGCGGTGGGTCCGCACCCATCCCACTCACTGGCCAGCCTGCTCTCGCGTCGGTTCCCCTGCCGAACTGGCAAACGGGCCCAGGGGGTTCGCGAGCTGCCCTGGCCTGGTCTTCGCTGCTATTTTTCCATTTCCTGTTCTCCCAGCCAGCTCCATCCCACTCTTGCACCACCCGCCAACAAAATCCTCCCAGGTCCTCCCGACGACGCATGATTTCGCTCCGTCTTCCGCAGCCTTCTTAACCAAGCTATCCCCGGCCAAGGCTAGGACCTGCCTGTAGTTGCTGTTATAGAGTAAGGAAGCAAAGGCTCAAGCTATCAAAATCGCCAGCGCCGCCTCGGGAATCCGTGCCACCAAAGTCAATTGCGCCGACCCAACAGAACGCCCCGATCGCATCACCGTCGCCCGACGGCAGCCTGCAGGCAGGACATCTGCTGCCCGCTGCGAGTAACCGCTCTGGCGCTCGGTTTCTGCTGAGCTGATAAACCTGCGACGGCCGCTGCCTTGCCATCGCGAGCAGCCGCACCAGCGCTACGCACCAACTGCATCAAAAGCAATATCCCGCACAATGTCCGACGCCGACGGTTTTGAGGTCGTCCAGCGCGACGAGGCTACCGCGCCTACCCCGACCCCGAAGTCTCCGCCCAAGGCCGCGGGCGATGCGAGGAAGTTGCAGTCGCCTTCGGCCGCGGCCGCAAAGAAGACGGCCGGCACTGCCACGTCTGGTGTCAAGCGCCCAGGCACAGTGTCCGGGACGGCGACGAGGACCACCGGCACCACCGCCTCACGGACCTCGACTGCCGGCAGCACCCTAGCCAAGCCCCCAGCCCGCCCCGCGGCAGGCGCCCCAACGGTTGTCAAGCGCCCCGGCACCGCCTCAACCACCGCCTCGCACCGCTCACAACCGTCGCAGTCCGAGGACGAGGCCGCCAAGCGTCGAACCTCGACCGTGTCCGGCAGCGCCCGCCGCGTCTCGGCCGCCCCCAGCTCGCCATCCGGCGGGGCGGCAACGACCACCTCCGCCCGCAAGCCCCTTAGCTCCGCCGGCAGTGCGACTGGAACCACCTCCAAGCCATCCACGTCGTCCAGGCTGTCCACCGCGGGCTCGGCCGCATCGACTGGCGCCACTCGAACACTTACGCCCCGGCCAGGTACCGCCACTGGAGGCGCTGTGGCCGACGCCAAGAAGCGCTTGTCCTCCGCCGGTGGCCCCGCTGCGGGCGCCACCGCCACGGCCCGCGTCGCTCGCTCCTCGCCCTCGGCCGCAAGCAGCTCTGGAGCCTCTACCGCCCTCGCGGCCGAGATAGATGCCCTCAAGGCGAAGCTGGCAGAGAGCGAGGCTAAAATTGAGGAGCTCACCAAGCTCAAGGCGGAGTCGCAGGACAAGATCGCCAGCCTAGAGGCGAACGCTGGTGGCAACCAAGAATCCGAGGCGGAAGATCTGGAGGCTCTTCGAACCCAGCATGCCAGCGAGCTCGCCGCGCTCGAGGCGCGTGTAACCGAAACCCAAGAAAAGCTCGTGGCGGCCGAAAAAGAACTCGAAAAGCACAGGTCCGAGGCCCACGGCCTCTCCAACGCCAAGGATGCCACCCAGTCAGAGCTTTCGTCGCTGAAGGAGGCCCTGGAGAAGCTCCAGGCGGAGCACGCGGCGAAGCTGAACGAAAGCGAGGCGAGCCTCGCCAAGGCCACCGAAGACCACGCAACGAAGCTCGTCCATATGCAGCAATCCCTCGAGGACAAGCACAAGGCGGCCATTTCGGCCCTGGAGGCTAAGCACGCCGAGGACCTGGCCAAGAACTCTGCCGAGGCGGGCGACCACGAGTCTGCGACGGCTTCTATGAAGGCCGTCCACGAAGCCGCCATGGGCGACCTGCAGAAGAAGATAGATGAACTCACTGCATCGCTACAGGCGCTGGAAGCCGCCCATGAGGTCAAGCTGGTCTCAGAGGCCGACGCGTACACGGCAAAGGCATCCACGCTCGAGGGCGAGATCGCGGAGCTCAAGGCCAAGATCGAGGCGGCTGAGCAGGCCGCCGCCGCTGCGAAGGCCGACCTCGAGGCCAAGGCGTCCCAGGTGTCGGCCCTGGAGTCTCGCGTCGCGGAGCTCGATGCCGAAGTTGCCGAGGCCAAGGCTGCTGCCGCCAAGGCCGAGCAGGCTCTCGCTGACTCCCAGGCTCTGGTCGAGAAGGCCGCTGCCGAGAACAAGGAGAAGGATGAGGCTATCGCAAAGCTGAATGAGGAGCGCGCAGCTCTCCTCGAGAAGCACGAGGCGCAGTTGAAGCTGCTCTCCAAGGACTTTGAGGACGAGATCGAAAGCCTCAAAGGCGAGGCCCACTTCAAGCGCCAATTCCAAGAGCTTGAGCCCAAATATGCCGAACTCACTGCCAACTACGAAGAGCTCTACAAGTCGTCGACTAAAGCAGCCGATGCTGCGGCCGCTCAGGCCAAGGCGCTCGAGGCCGCTACTGCTGAGCATGCCGCCCTTGTGGAAACGCTGGCGACCAAGGAGGCAGAGTATCAGAAGAGCCTAGACGCTCTGCGCGCCAGTCATGCCGAGGAGCTGGAGAGCGCCAAGCTCGGCGCCAGTTCGGACAGGGACACGCACGTTCAGGAGCTCGAGGCCCTCAAGGCCAGCCATGCCGCGCAGGTTGACAAGCTCAAGGCCGATGGCGAGGCAGCGCTTGCCGGGGAGCTCGAGGCCCTCAAGGCTGGCCATGCCGAGGCCCTTGAGCTCATCAAGAAGGAGTTCGCCACCGAGAAGGAGAGCATGCTCGCCAGCCACAAGGACGAGCTTTCAAGCGCTAGGGCTGCTGGCGAGGGGTCGGCAAGCTCCAAGGTGGATGAGCTCAAGGCCGCGCTCGAGTCCAAGCACGCGGCTGAGGTCACCAAGCTCATGGAGGAGCTCGAGTCTGCCAAGAGCCTGCAGAAGGAGATCGACGCGGCCGAGGTCCGACTGACGGAAGCCCAGGCCGCCCACGCGGCAGCGCTTGAGCAAACCAAGAAGGACATGGAGTCGAGCCACAGCGCCGAGGTGGAGAAGCTGGTCAGCCTGCACAACGGCACCATCGAGAGCCTGAAGCAGGACGGCGAGACCAGCGCCGCGGCCGGGCTGGAGGCGCTCAAGGCAGAGCACGCCAAGAACATCCAGGCTCTTAAGGAGGAGCACCTGGCCGCATCGACGGCCCACGCCGCCGAGCTCGAGACCACTAAGCGGGAACTCGAGGTCGCCATGGCGCAGGTCAAGGCGGAGCTGGCCAAGGCGCAGGAGGAGATCGACTCGGTCAGCCAGCAGCTGGCGATCGAGAAGATGGAGAAGTTCGAAGCCACGGCGGCCCTCGACGCGGCTCGTAGTCAGAAGCCCGACACGTCCGAGACGGACGCCCTGAAGGCGGAGCTGGCCGCGCTCAAGGAGTCTTCGGCCGCGGCGGCCAAGGCGATGGAGGAAAAGGCGGCCAAGGCGGCCCAGGAGCTCGCGTCGGCCAAGGAGGACGTGCAGCTGGCGCAGAAGGAGCTCGAGGCGCACAAGCTCGAGGCCGAGGCCAAGGCCAAGACGAGCGCCAACGACTACAAGGAGATGCACGACCTGCTGTCGGAGACGGTGGCCGAGGCCAACAAGAAGGCGACGGACGCGCAGCAGGCGGTCAAGGAGCTCGAGGCGCAGCTCAAGGTCAAGGAGGCGGAGCTGGCCGAGGCACAGGTGCGTTTTGTTCCGGGACTGGGGCCGACGCCGAGTCGTTTTATGGCCACCAGTAACCACAACCCTCCATCACCATCATCGTCCTCGTACCTGCAAAACGTGAGTTGCAAAACAAACAAAAAATTCTAACCCTCGTTATACTCTTTCGTTCGCGGCACGCCCACCAAACCACCACAAAGCACAAGCAATAGACCAAAACACAGCAGCCAAAGGGACTTGCTGCTAGTAGACACGCCGGCCCCGACGCCGAGGGCGACGCCGACGCCAGCGCTTCCGCGTCCAAGGCTGCGGAAGGTGAGGAACAGCGCCAGGGTGACGCGGACGATGATGATGATGATGATGGCGAGCCCGACAACTCTTCTGCGGCAATAGCTTCGGTGCGAGCGCCCCTTTGCTTTGTTGCCGAGCAAATTTTCTTGCGTGCCACCGTCCTCCCCCATCCCAACACCACCATGGCTACGCGGCAGGATTTCCGTCTTTTCCGCCTGCCTCTTTCTGATTTCATTCTGTCCCTTGTCCGCCTCCTCTTTTCGGCCTGACCACCTCGAGGGGTGTACACAACGTTGCTGACATCCACTCTGTCTCTTCCGTGTAGCTAGCTAGGGTACGCGAGATTATCCATCAGGTGACAGACGAGGCGGACGGCATGAGGGAACAAAACCGCCGGTATGTGTCTCTCAGCAATAATGGGACATCATAAATGGAACACTTGCTAACTAACGCCATCTGTGTCCAGCATGCTCGTCACTATAGCATCGGCGGACCAGGAAGTCAGCCCACCAGAGCCGGCTAGGGTCCGGACCTGATCTGCTGTTGGCTTCGTTGTCATGACCTGTCTTTACGCCTATTTGTCTCACTGCTTTTTTTTTTTTTTTTTTTTTTTTTTTTTTTTTGGCTCGGTATCGGGGTTTTCTTCCGGGGTGACGGAAAGGTGGTCCAGGTAGCGACGTTATTGTGTGTCATTCATATACCCCCCTTGACAAGCTTTATTAGTCTCACTCCTTTATGCTGGGGTCTTTTTTTTCTTTTTTTTTCTTCACCGTCTACGCTTTCATGATAGGCCTCGCAAAGCCCCATTTTGTTCTCCACAGACACTTTGTTCCTTCCCACCTAGGCGTTGTCAAGAAGTGGATAGACGGGGATTTTGTGTTGACACGTGGATGGGCTGGGCTGGAAGTGTGTTTTTTCTCCCGACTTGCTATTAATACTGTTTTTTTTTCTTGCTTGTTTCTTGTACATATCGGCCGCTTGACCGTGAGCGAGCGGTGCTAGGATGTCGTTTTGTTCTTGTCTGTTTTCCTTGGCTGGGATGGACTTTTTGTCTAGCTCCGTATATGGACATGAGAGCGCCTGTGCTGCTCTTTTTCTGGCTAGGTCGGCTCCTTTTAGGTATGAATAAACCACGCCAGCGGTGTTGCATCTACGCTGTGAGATGGTTGATGTAAATGCGTGTTTAACGGGGCACTGCGGCTGCTTATGCATGTGTGTGGGCTTGGTGTTCGGATGTCGAGCAGGTTTGAGTGGTGGTTTAATCGAGAAGCGGCTGTTTATTGTTCATCCCCAATCGGACTTGATATCGTGTGGACTCCGTGCCTGTGACGAACGAGCGAACCAACATAACTCCTTCGAAGCCGACAAAAATCCGTAGCGCGGTAAAACAAAAAACACGGAACCCAAGAATTCTTGATGACACAATGTAAATTACATCCCAATCACTAAACTCCGCCTCTCAACCCGTTCTCTCACCCCGTCTCAAGAGCTCTTCCACTGCCCCGCGTCCCGCGCCCCCTTGGCCACGGAGCCCAGGCCGCTCTCGATGCCGCCCGTCAGGTTGGCGACGCCGTCGCCGACGGGCCTGCCGACGCCGCCCGTGACGCCCGTGACGGTCTCGCCGAGCCCGCGTCCGGCGGCGCCCACGACGCCGCCGACGGTGTTGGTCAGACCCGACACGGTGTTGCCGAGGGTCGAGGTCAGGAGCTTGGCGCCGCCCGTGACGCCCGAGTCGGAGGACTTTTTGTCGAGGTCGGACATGGTGATGTGACGGGCGTAGTTAGGCTTTCTTAGGTAGATGTTGTTTTTGTCTAGATGTTTTCAGGAGAGGATGTTTTTGTCAAAGGGTTTTGTCTTGTATCCTGGTGTTGCTACTCCCATCGGATCGGGCAAGTGTGGTGCAGAAGAAGGAGCTTTATATACACGTCTTGGCGATGGTTAGAACGCGCTAGCATGTGCCTCGATCTGATGCTACGTCATGCAGCGTCGCCCGCCCTCGCCTTGGCTTCTTCCATAACCCGCGTTTAGGCGCTTCATTTGCTCTGCTGAGCCACATGTTCCTTGCGGAATACCCGAGAAACTTGAACGATGACGTCGGGGCGCCTGTCCGTCTGAGTTTCATGTGAACGTACTGTTGTCTCTTATAACTGTCGTCATTCCTCTGCTGTTAACCTGCACCATCACTTGTTTAGAAGTGGCTTACGCATGATGTAATGCCCCACCAAACAAAGTTGGGAGCTTGGGCCACACTCTTTCAGAGCTGCCCCTCATGCAGCCCCCTTGTCATCACCCGCAGCGGCTCACGGCGGGGTGATGCAGGGTGGTGGGGAGCTGAGAAGAGGCCAAACGACATCGGGCAGTACAGGCTTCAGGGGCGACTCTACCACGACGACAAAGTAACACCACCAAACCTAGGCTGCTTGAGCTGGGCTATACACGCAGATGGAGCCACCGCCGCCGCCGGCAGCCAGGCCGTCACCATCCTTCCCAAGCCTCGCCGTCCTGCCGGACAAGCAGCAGTGGACATTCGAGACGCCCTCGAAGCGCATCCACGACGGCCCTGATGTCGCCCACTTCCTGACATCCAAAGCCTACCGCGATATCTGCGTCTTTGTCCTGCAGCTCAACCGCGCACTCTGCCCGCGCCGCAGGACGGATGCCCCAACGGCGGTAGCAGCAGCGGCGGCTGGCAGCGGAGGTGGTGTCCTGAGCAGACCAGCAGCTGCGGCGGCGGCGACGACAAGCTTCACGCTCGCCGCACACCGCAACGACCCGCCGGCCGTGCGTCGCCTCCAGGCGCTGCTGGACAAGGTTGGCGCCATCATCGATGATGCCCCGCCGGACCCGGGACCCAGGCGGTTCGGCAATGTTGCCTTCCGGACGTGGCATAAACTGCTGGGCGAGAGGGCTGATGCGTTGCTGGATGAGGCGCTGGCCCCTGAGGTGCTGGGATTTGGCAGTGGCGGGAGTGAGGATGCCGTCAAGTCCGAGGAGAGTGAGACAAAGCCAGAGGGTAGTAAAGACACATCCGCCAAAGAGGAGCTCAAGGCCTACTTCCTCGGCGGCTTCGGCAGCTCGCAGCGGCTCGATTACGGCACGGGCCACGAGCTGAGTTTCGTCGCGTTCCTTGGCGGGCTCTGGAAACTGGGTGCCTTTGCCGATGCGGCGAGCTCGCAGCCGGGAGAAATGGAGAGGAGCATTGTGCTGGGGGTCATCGAGCCGTACGTCTATTACGCACAAACTACCTGACGCGCATTTTATACCGCTTGTTGACACTACCATGCCGTGGCGTCAGATACCTCAAGGTCGTTCGAAAGCTCATCCTCACATACACCCTGGAGCCAGCAGGCTCTCACGGGGTCTGGGGGCTGGACGACCACTCCTTCGTGCCCTACATCTTTGGCTCGGCGCAGCTGACGCGGCCCATCGATGAGTCTGAACCCATGCCGCTCGAGGGTTCCGTGGCCCGGGCGCCCAAGCCGAGCGATATCCTCAAGCCCGAGACCGTCGAGGTGCAGCGGGAGCTCAACATGTACTTCTCGGCCGTGGGCTTCATCAACGACGTGAAGAAGGGCCCCTTCTGGGAGCACAGCCCCATCCTGTTCGACGTCTCGGGCATCAAGGACGGCTGGGGCAAGATCAACAAGGGCATGATCAAGATGTTCAACGCCGAGGTCCTGTCAAAGTTCCCCGTCGTGCAGCACTTCCCCTTCGGCTCGCTCTTCTCGTGGGACGTGGACCCGGACGCGCCCCCGCCCACGGCCAGCATGCACATGCAGAACCAGCCGCCCGCGCCGTCGGCGGACGGAACGACGACGCGCGCAGTGCCGCCGCAGTCGATGATGCCGCCGGTTGGAGGGGCGGGCACAGCGGCTCCCTGGGCGCGCGCGCCGGGCACGCCGGGCACGCCGGGCATGTCTTATTCTGGACGCCCTGGGGTTCCTTCGATGGGCGGTGGCAGGCCACCGCCTCCAGACCCTGTGGCGAGACAGGTGCCAGGGCTGAACGTCACGGTTGTTCCGCAGGAGGAAGAGAGCACGGGCGTGCAGATTAGCCTCACCAAGGCGCCTTGGGCCTGAGGTCCGTGATGGGACGGCGATGCTGGATCTTGCTACGTACCTCTTTGAGCATCACAAAGGTACCAGAGAGGGAGTGAACACTCTAGGACACTGTAGAGTCGAGTAGATGGATACCCTTTTCATATGCAAATCAGGCACATCAAATAAAAAAGAAGAATGCTCTGAAGCATTTGATCTAACTGGGTATCTCCGTAAAACCATTGGCCAAACAAAACCTTTCCCGAGAGTGCTGCTTTAAACTCTCTTTTCCTATTTCCCTTGTATCCTCTCCTGCGTTCTTGAACTTGTTTCTTCTAGACCAGCCATCTCCCACCGGCGTCTCCAACGCAAGCAACCCTCCTTCCTCCTCTGCCACCCCAAAATCATCTCGTCATCCTCATCCCCTCCCCACAGTCTTCTTCTTCTTGCGGCCTGGGGTCTGGCCGGCTGGCAGGCAGGCAAGGCAGGCGAGGGTCTCTCTCACATCTGCTCCGCGAGCATCTCGACCAGCGCGTCCAGGATCTCGTCGTCCCGCCAGCCGCCCCGTCGGCACCGGATGATCCACCCGAGCAGGGCGGCCGGCGAGCCCAGGATCTCGCCCGGGCTCGACACGCTCTCGGGGAAGCTCGGCGCGGGCGACGAGTCGAGGGCGTCGGCGCGGGCGCGGGCGAGGAGGACGTCGGTCCAGGTGGGGGAGGCCCCATCCTGCTGCTGCTCCTGCTGCTGTTGCTGCTCTTGCTGCTGCTCCTGCTCTCGCTGCAGCAGCCGCCGGCCAAAGTAGGCGGCGTAGCCGGGCGGAGGAGAGGCGTCGGCGAACCGCAGGCCGGCCGGGACGGACATCATCTGGCCCATAAACCACGGGTGTCGCACCCAGTCGCGGGCGGGGCCGGCTTGGTGTTCGTGGTGCTGCTGCTGCTGCTGCTGGGCGGGAGCTGTGGTGGTGGTGGTGGTGGCGGCAGCGGCGGCGGCGGCGGCGGCGGCGGCGGCGAAGTGGCCGGGGTGGTATCCGGCGGAAGAGGCTTTTCATGGACGTGACAGTTGTTTTATTAGCATGTGAGCACCCCAAAGGCTTGTTTCTTCGGCGTGTCACGGGTGGCGGGTGGCAGAGGTCAATATCATTTCATGCATGCATCACGTACCGGGCTGGCGGGCGGCGGGGTGCTGCTGGCCTGCAGCCGGGCGGAAGGGAGCGGCCTCGGGCCGGAGGGAGAACGAGCTGCCGGACATGCTGTTGTTATTGCTGTTGTTGTTGTTGTTGTTGTTTTTGTTGTTGTTGCTGCTGTTGTTGGTGCCGCTGTCGTTGTTATTGTTGTTGTTATCGTTGTTGTTGTTGCTGGTGTTCTCGGCTTGGCTGGGAGCGGGCGAAAAGTGGTGATGATGTTGTGAGAGTGGAGGGAAACAGTGCTGGCGAAAGATGTCGTGTTTGCGGGGAAGGAAAGGTTTTTTTTACTGCCAGTTTTCGAATGCTGCGGTTAGGGCTTGATGCCCTCTTCCGTTCCAGAGATGCTAGAGGAACTCGGTAGTTGGAGAGGGGGGTGCGTAAAGAAGGGTGTTTGGGAAGGTGCGGGCGAGGGTGGGTGATAGACTATCAAAGACGGCGAGCTTCCACCGGCGTGGCTCGGGCAAATATGTGGCCTCATCCTTCTCGTCTTTTCTTATTTCCCCAGACAAGCTTAACTACAAGGCAACCATGGACGAGGAAGAGCCTGGCCGGTATGCAGGAAACAAGGGGATGCGGCTGCTGGCTTATACGATGGTCAGGCATACCTACTATATATCTTCCTATTTCTCACACGCCAGAAACGGTGAACAAATTCCTATGGTGAAGCCAGCGAGGTGCCATATTCAACATCAGGCCGGGCGCTCCAACGCAATCTGGACCGCCCTCATATAAAATGGACAACCGTCTTACACATGAAGAAAATTGAAAGGGAAAGGTTAAGCAGGCTCCCATGCAGTCTTTTAACCTGGGTAAAGACAGGCAGAAGGAGAAGGACCAGATAATGGAGCCACATCTCCAAAGCAACTCCCGTTGTCGCAGTCGTGCCGAGCGCGTAGAAACGCTGCCAGAAGTTCTAAGATGGGTATTTACAAGGACGAACTCAGTTTAAAGCACACGGCGGGGGGTGCACGTATCACGTTTTCTCGCCATTCGGTGGCTACTTCCACAAAACTGAATGGGTCTCCTCATATGCCATTCAGGTTTCTAGGACGTCTAATTTCCTAGCCCACCGGAAATGCACAATAGGAAGCGGTAGTAGTCGAACGGGGTGGGGACAATAGGAGGCTGCACGGGTATCCCCATCGCCGATATCAGAAGAGGGTAGTCCAACAGCGTGGGCTGCTCCAGCTGGGCCAGACAGTATCATAGAAGAAGAGCAAGGAGAAAGCCATACTGAGCACTGACCAGCTCACCACTGGCGTTCCGTTTCGGGGACTGGCACCCAGCAGGCTGACATGCGTCCCCACCTGCTCCGGGATAGCACTTTCCTTGACCCGACGTCAACTTTAACATGTTAGACAGACGGGCTGCACGTTGACCCATCCCTGTACCCGCCCCGCTGGGGCTCTTTCTAGCTGTTCAGCCCTTTTGATATTTGATGTTCTTCATTCTCTCCCGCCCCCCACCTGCTAGCGGCCGATATGCAGAAGCGTCTTTCCCCAAGCGTGAGTCGAGCTGGTACTTTCCGTGGTTGCCAGTCTACCTTGAGCCCGCCCAATCCTCGTCTATTAACGAACATTCCATACTACCACAGGTGGTCTTTATGCCAACGTCAACGTCGCCACTGTCACCCGTTCCTCATGATGCTTCTATGAGTCTAGCCCTCCTTTACATCCTCGTCAGGAGCTCCCCGCCTGCCAGACCCAGGCCAATCCGAGTTTTCAAGGCTACACGTAATATGGCGTACGCGTCTGTGTCCAACGGACCACCTGGCTGGCCCTCGGGTCCGCAGGGCGACATTTCTGAGGTTCCCAGAAGCAAAGATACCAACGACACGGCGTAGCCATAGCTTGCTTGGCCACCTCGCTCGATCTGATACGGGGAGTATTTTGCACTTGTCGCACCAATACGTTAGCTCGCTGACTTTTGTTCGCTGTCTCCTGATGTATGGCTGACACTGCTGCACCCACCCAGATACTCTCCTTAACTGGAAGCAAATCCGTTTCCCGCTTCTCGCTTCCTGCTGGCCGTGGCCGCTATCCCGCCCTCAGAGGTTTCGTCATCCTCCGGGACACGCGTAAGACTTTTACGAAGCCATCCAGTGTGGCACGCGAACGCGGCGGCCAGGTCAGCCATACAGATCTACGCCATGAACAGCATCCTCCGCCTCCACCTCCGCCTCCGGATCACGCCCCGCGTGCCCACGGTGCCCGCCTAGCGTTCGAACCTGCACAAGCTTCGAGTGCCGCAGTTGTGGTACCCTCGACTTCGACCTCGGCCGGCGCAGTGTCTTGACGATCCTGGCCTGGTGGCTGGCCCTCGTGGCCCTTCTTTGCCCTTATCTGTACTGCCGCGCCCAAGCTCGGAGACTGCAGGCTGACGAGGCGCTTGCGATCCCTTAGTACTACTCGACCAACACGAGGGCGTCCGTGCCTACCGGACGACGGGGTGTTGAACGTACTCCTTGGGGAGTGATGAGCACCCGAAGGTCTTTCAACATCCTCCGTCGAGGTGAGTGTCATACTCTGGATACGTCCCTTGATGCCCTGACAGACGTGACAGCTGATACATCCCCTTATGTTCTCGAACGCTTTTAGATAGCACGGCTACCCCGTCTAGCGCAGTATGCCGCATCCGCACACGATGATCCCACCGGCCGCCCGAGGTGCCAAGAGCTGGACAGCACCAGATCCTGTTACGATGTCCAGTCTTGCGGGTGAGTGCCACCACGAGTATCCGACACATCCACCTGAACACGGACCCCAATTCTAAACCCCAGCGCTGCCGACGTCTAGCTTCGCCCACACCGAGCGCCCCTACCGCACTGAAGCTGCCCCCGAGCGCCACAGTTACAATCCCGGCCACTGCTTGATCGCCTTCTCGAAGGCATGATGGTATCCAGCTCGGCAGCGGATGCCAAGGTCTCAGGGCATACATTAGCTGAGCGAGCAGCCGGTGCAAGGAAATTCCCGATATGGATGGAGAATGAACGAGGCCTTCGGGCATCCATGGTGATGGCGGCGGTATACAGCAACGCGACAGAGGCCACTACATCCTGAGAGGAGGAGAGTTACCCGTCATGGCTAGTAAAGCCGGTCTGAGGAGGACAAGCCGCTGATGGAGGATTAGAAATTCTGCCCGGTGGACTCGGTTAGACGACAAGCTCTCATGGTTTGTATTTCTACTGCTTTTCTAGCGGCACTGGCATCGGAGTTCCTAGCGGGTTGCATGAGAGGCTGCAACGACAACATCACTTTGCGTTCTCTACTCCCAGTGACCCGAGTGATCACATTCCGGCCAATCACCTGATAACAATCTCCCCAATCTCCGTATATCCCTCCCCTATCCATAACTTGGGCGCTTCACCGTCCATCAATCCATAGGCATAAAACGTCCCGACGTGGCGGTAACTGTCGTTGTTCCCGTCCCTGTCATCGTCGTCGCGCAGCAACACAGGCATCCGCGAGCCTTCGAGGAAAGCGACGACGTCCCCCGGCTTCAGGCCGCGCGGCCCGCGGCCCACGTACCCTCCATCGGTCACAAACAGGGACTGTCCCCGCACCGCCGTCTGCTGGTGCCTCAGGTCGAGCTCGACCGCCTCGAGGCGCTCGCGGGACCAGATCCTGGCGATGATTGAGGGGCCGAGCCCCTCGAGGAGCTGGTACCGCAGCTTGTCGCGAAAGTCCGGGGGCTCATCGTCGAACGGCGGCTCGTCGAGCCACCCTTGCACGGCGAGGGCCATCTGCGGCGGACATATCCGGACCATGTTGCCGTCTTCGTCGCGGACGACGTGCGTCTGCTTGTCGAAGGCGATGGCGGGGAACAGGTTCGCCATCAGGGCGTCCATCGGCCGGCCGGCCCAGCCGCCGTCGTCGGGGAGGAAGCCGTCGGCCAGGACGTCGTGCAGGAAGCTCATCATGCCGCCGGTCCAAACGCCGACGTCGTCCGGGATGGCCCGCGCCCGGAGGACGCTCACCGTCGCGACTCCGCGCACCGTGATAGTCAGGTCCTGAGCGCTGTACACAGGCTTCTGCTCGCTGTCGTGCTCGTCGAACAGCCCAGACGCCGCGCTCTGGCCCTCGCTCAGCAGGCCGTAGTCTATCGTGGGAATGTTCCTTTGGCCGGGATGAGGGGTCCACGACGGCATGTCTGGAGTGTAGGACGTCATGCCGACTCCGGCCAGGGCGAGGATCCTGTCCAGGTGGCCGACGGAGTCTTTTCGGAGGCACTCCATGGTCATCGTCGCGAAGACCTCCCCGACCGGTTTGGAATAGTCGATGGGTATAGGAAGCTTGGAAACGGCCAGGACCCCGTACACGTGGTCGCGCTTGTCCGTTGCCTCCTTCTTCATTGCAGTATCGGAGTGCACCATCCAGGGCCTATTCACGGTCTGGGCCGTGAACAATGCGTCGACTGCCAACGAGGGGAAGTGTTGCCTGCAAAACTGGCTGACCACACGCCGGACCCTGAGCGATTCTGGTGATTCTCCTTCTTCGGGCTCTGTTTTCGGGTTCCACTGCCCGAGGGCCAACATGTCGTATCGGTGTTTCCCCCAGTCGAAGCAGAGGCTGTCGGTCACCAGGACCAAGGATTTGGCCAGATGCCTCTCCTGGATTGTCCAGACGCGGGAGAAGTAGGGCGATTCCATCAAGTGGACCAGGGCCGCCCAGTGATCCAGTGAGGAGAGGATGTACGAGGGCGACTTCAGCCACTCCCAGTCGTTCTCGATCCACACCTTGACCGTCGCCGTGGAGGCGGAGTATCCGTAGCCGCGCCAGGCCGCCTGCGTGGCCGGGTCGCGCGTGCTCTCGCGCACGTACTCACGGCAGACCTCGAACTTGAACTTCTTGCCCTCGGGATGCTCGCCGTCGCGCTCGGTGATCATGTCCCGCACCAGCTCCGCCTTCTGGCTCGCAAAGGCGCTGCAGACGTCGATGAGCAGCCGCAGGCCCGTGTCCAGCCGCGGGTCCTCGCCGTGGCCGACGGAGCCGACGACGAGCTTGGCGCTCGAGTAGACGGCCCCCATCAGCGGGATCTGGCTGCTCTTCTCGGCCAGGTCCGCCTGGTTGATGCAGATGGCGTCGGCCCAGAAGCGCAGGGATGAAGGGTACCAGTTTGGTATGGTGAAATCGGTCTCGGCCAGATAGGAATCCATCTGGGTTGCCCACCAAGCCTCGGCTCCCCAGGCCGGTACAGGGTATTCCGGGTCGTACGGGAAGTCATCCCTGCAGCTCGCCGCGAGATCCTCGCGCATGACCTGGCTGAGCGAGTGGCGGACGGCTTGGCGGAGGGCAGCGTCCAGGTTGACTGTGGCGTTGAACGGTGCGTCATTGATGATGATTTCCTTGGTGACAGACGGGTCGCCCCAAGTGTACGACAAGGCGATAAAGTCCGGCTTGTCGAGCAGGGAGACCACGTGGAGTTTGCAGTTGATGACGGACGAATTGTCTTTGGGGTCGAAAGGGGTTATTTCGATGATTCGGATTTCCTGTCTCGTTGGATCGAGAGGTTGGTAGATGGAACTTCTTGAGGCCATTTTGGTTCTCGTGATGTGATCAGGGGCAGAAGGTGGCGGCTTCAAGGGGATCTCGCCCTATGCCTCCCGCCGAGATATATAGATCGAGTGGTGATCATACTCGCTCCACAGCTGGCATCCTGCGTTGGGCCTCCAGTTGGCTGCCTCCCCATCTTGGCTGTGCAAGGCCCCATCTATAGATATGCAGCCAATGTTGGCACAGGCGGTTAGCAATCGTTACTTTATTAAGAATTCTAACATGAAGGGCATTCTAGCCAGCAGTATGGGTGTATCCGATAGTTACCAGCTGCTTCGAGGTCTCGAGGCCGTTCCTGGCTTCACAAGTAAACAAGGAGGAGAAATGTCTCGCAGCTCCATATCCGCCAAGCTAGAATGCAAGGGGGCGGCGCTGATTGACGGAGGTGCGGGGTTGGCGCCAGGATAGAAGCTAGACCGTTCTGGGATCAATAACGGAGGCATGACTTGTTTGCTGCGGGAAGGCGCGGTTGCAGCTGGGGTGCAGCTGCCACCTGAGAATTGGTGGGCTTTGATTTGCAGGACCCTGCAGCCATTGTGTGCAGCTTCTGAGTTGGTGGGGAGACACAAGAGCTTGATCTTATCATCTGTGTCGAGTGCACAAGAGCACAATCTATGGTGATGAGGAGTTTGATTGCGACATCTCCTCGTCCCTAGGGGCTGGCACCTTTCCAGCTGTGGTCTAGCAGCCTGGCCATGGGCGTTGGACGGGGGTGGACAGGTCGAACATGCGCCGTTTCAGCTCGGCAGATTGCTGTTGAGTGACTTTGATAGGACGTTGCTGGGCTGCCAAGCTTGCTGTCTGCTGCACCCTGCTGCCACCACCTTATCATTTTTTTTTTTTATTCCACTCCATTCGCCTGCTCTCGCTTGACCACGCACTCCCCTCTCTCACTCCCTGCCCACTCGTATCCCCCAGTGGCTGGCTCGAGTTCCCCTCCCCTGCGAGCACCAGGACCGTTATTTAAAATCGCAGTCTCGTGCCTTTTATTTCGCGCCTCGTGCTCTCGCTCTCACTCTTTTCACTTTCGACTGCTTTCAATCCAACTTTTTCTGGCGTAGATCCAGCACCACGACCATTTCTTGACCTGGGAACTTCACCCACCCCAACCTTCAAGATGCCTGGAATCCGTGAGTTGACGGCCCATCCCATCAAATCAAAATATCGCGATCATTCTCTGCTTGCGATGAAGCTGACATGGCGCATACCACACTCAGCTCTCCACGCCTTTGACAACCTGAAGGCGAAGCTCAAGGCTGCCTTCAAGGACCGTGGCAACAAGAAGAAGACCGAGAAGCCTGCTGCCTCGACCACTACCCCGGCCGACACTACGACTGGCGCCGCAGCCTCGACTGCCGCGGCCAAGCCCGCGGACCCTGCCAGCGTCCCTGCCGCGGCCACCGCGGCCACGACAGCTGCTCCCGTGGTCGCGGCTCCCGTCGCCACCGACGGCGCGACTGGTACTACCGCCGCTGCGGCTCCCGCGGGAGACGCGAAGCCGGCCGAGGCCGCGAAGCCTGCTGAGGCTGCCCCTACTCCCACCCCAGCCCCGGCCCCGGCCCCGGAGCCTGCTGCGGCTGCTGAGCCGGCCAAGAAGGAGGAGCCCAAGGCAGAGGCTGCTGCTCCCGAGCCCGCTACTGCCGCTCCTGTCGAGCCTGCTGCTCCCGTCGCCGAGCAGAAGAAGGAGGAGGCTGCGGCCCCGGCTCCCGCTGCTGCCCCGGCTGCTGCCCCGGCTGCCGCCGCTCCCACCACCGTCGCTTAAGTTTGGAATTTCGGCGTTCGATACCAATGGACTGCGTGCTTTTCTAGGGTGGCTTTGGTTCTGCATGCGAGGGAGAAGGATAGGTTTCACGGATTCATTGCGTTGAATTTCGGTTTTTTTGGAGGTGGCCACCATCGTCAAACAGACACTCGATCTAGACGCTGACCTAGGTCAGCAGCAAGCTCGACATTTCTGAGATCTCTCTCACTTTCCGTCGTAGCTAATTCTGGGTTGTTTTTTTTTTTTTAGGATGACGAGGAGGTTGGACACCTGAGGGTTGTTGGTTGTGGACCCTCATCAGAGACGGACGGCCAATACTGCAACGGCGGCTTAATTAGGTATTCGCCGGAGCTTGGGCTTTTTCGTTTAATTTTAATCTCGTCGGGTCCATTTGCAGTGCCATTTGCATCTCCACCGTGATGACGCAGGAGGTGGCTGTGAATTACCTGAAAGGGAAAAAACCTAATTGGGATTCTCGCACAACAGCACGCTTGACCGGCCGCCGCGGAGCGGAGCTGTGAACAACGTCTTGTGAATTGCGATTATCACCTATGGAGAGCTCTTGCACATTCGGGAACGGCATCAATGTCATCTGAAAGACGAAACCGGGGCGGCCCGACGAAAGGCAGAAAAGTTCAGCCGTTGAATTCAGCCAGACCAGACCAGCATCCCGAAAGGCAAGTTTGTAGAGTCCACTTTGGATAGAGAAAACGAGAGAAAGACACAGGCACAGCAGATCAATACACAAACAAAGCATGGTAGAAACAAGAAAAATGCATAAAAGCACGGCTTATCGGCAAATAGCTCAATGAGAAAAAGCAACCCATCGTACAAGTCTTCAGGTACAAATACAGAGCTCGCAAGAAAGATCCCATGTAATGGTCGTTAGGATGAAAAAGAAAGCCCCAAGCCCGCCCCCGGTATCGTGCTCAACCAGCCTGCACAGCCCCACCGCCGCCCGTCCCAGGACGCGTCGTCGAGTGCCCCGTGCCGGGCCTGCTAGCCGTCGTCATGCGCCGCGCCTTCTTGGCGCCCTTGGGGTCGAACAGGCTCTTGACGCGCCGCAGCCTCGCCCAGCGCTCCTTGTCCTTGGCGTCGCGCGTCGCCTCGTCCTCGTCCTGCTCCCCGTCGCCGCCTGCCCCGAGTTGCTGCTCCTGCTGCTGCTGCTGTTGCGGCGGAGTAGTTGCCGTGGCGGCCGAGGAGGAAGGGCGGACGGGAGTTGTCGGCGCCGTCGCCTGGCCGCCCACGCTCTTGGACCCCTTATGCCCAAAGAGGCGCGAGCCCACGCCACTGCTGCTGTTGCTGTTGCTCTTGGCGACGCCCCGGTTGCGGAGGTAGGCTTCGTTCTTGATCAACTGCGCTAGGACCTGCCAGCCAGCCAGGTCGCTTCTGCTGTTGCTGCTACTGGTACTGCCACCGCCACCACCACCAGGGTTGCGTTGGACGCCGCCGTTGTTCCAGGGGCAAAAGAAGCGGTGCTCGCGCAGCGGGTCCAGGTGGTCCATGGCGGCGGGGACGAGCACAGTGTTCGTGTCCGGGTCGACCTCCTTGCTCTTGAACATCCAGAGTCCGAGCCGGCGCAGACACGTGTGGCACGACGCCGAGTTGGGTACCGCGCCGATCTTTGCGTTCTCGAGGCCCTGCCAGCCCGTCAGCGCGAGGGCCAGCGCCGTGCGGTTCGGCGCCGCCGTCGCCGCGGGGCCCTCGGGCAGTCCTCGGGGCGGTGCCGGGCGCGGCGGGTCCGTGAAAAAGTTGGGAGGCAGGTCGCGAAGGACGGCGTCGAGGTCCAGCGACTCTGGAAGGCGGAGGTTGAAGTCGTAGGGGAGGAAGTCCTTGCGGAAGCAGAGCTCGTCGTACCTCTTCCGTAGGCCCTCGAGCGCTGAGTGGGAGTTTGCCAGGGGTAGTCGGATGAGGTGGTCTTGTTTTTGGCGAGCGAGTGTCAGTTCATGTTCTACTCGAGCACTCATTCGGAGGGACGTGATGGGACATATAAAAAAAAAAAATTAAAAAAAAAAAAATTTAAAAAAAAAAAAAAAAAATTAAAAAAAAAAAAAAAAAC
>PYSS01000196.1:25060-42726 GCA_003049465.1 Magnaporthiopsis rhizophila
AAAAAAAAAAAAAAAAACTCACCATCGCTGCCTCGTTTCCTCCACAGACAGTCATCCTGGTGCGCCTCGATCATGAGCTCGACGTACTTGTCCACGAGCGCATCCTCAATCTCCGAGGCCACCAGGACAGGCACCTCTTTGCCGTCAACGACCTTGCGGTTCAGCTTGACGACCAGCTCCTTGCTGCACAGCGTGCAGCGCAGGCGCTCCTTGCCCTGGCAGACCCAGCCACGCTTGGCCCACTCGATCTCGTTGGCCCGGTCCGGCTTAGGCGTCCAGTCCGTGATCTCCTGGAACGTAGCTAGCCGCCGGATCAGCTGGTCGCGGTCACCCGGGCAGTACCGCGGGGCCGAGGGACTACTGGCCTTGTTGCCCTGTCCGGTAGACGAATAAGAAGAGGACAAGGAGCCCAGCGTCCGCCGCAGCGTCACGCCCGCTCCTCCGCCGCCGACGACCGAGATGGAGGGGCTGGCAACGCCGTCCGCGGCGGGTGTCGAGCTGGGGGCCCCGACCCGGCGGCGCTTGAGGAAGTCTGCGCTGGCCGAGGGGGAGGAGGAGGAGGGTGAGTTCGCGAGCAAGCGCATCGTGGAGGGGTCGGTCGTGTCGTTGTCGGCAGCCGCCGGTGTCCTTGACATCAGAGGCGAGCTTCTGGAGGCCAGAGGGGAGATGGCAGGGGCGGCGAGAGATGCTGGAGTGGCGTTGATGTTCTCGGAGGAGGGAGAGGCCGCGGGGGAGGTAGGGCGGGCGCCGATGCCCTGGAGGAGGGCGTTGAATTTCCGTTTAGTCGCATTCATTTTGCCGGTGGTTGCTATGTCTTCGTGTCTAGGATTTTCGTGTCGCGCCGTTTAACCACCCCAGGAGACCCTGCTAACCACAATCACAAACACGCCAGAAGGGAGGGAGGGTGCTACGGGTTGGTTGACGTTAGGCTCTTGTCTGGCTGGAATCAATGGCAGGATCCCTTGCAGCTCAGAGCTGAGAACCCGCGAATAACTCAATGCAAGGGGCGCCGAGTTAAGACTAGCGGTTGCCATTAACAACGGCTAGAGCCACCCCTAGACCAGGACCCACGGATCCACATGGCGGCCAAGGATAGCATCATCCCGGCACTCGGTCCCGCGCTGAATTAGGATCCGGTTTGTTCCAACGGCGGGGCAATTACAGCCGCTCAAGTGACGTGGGCTGGCTGCCCGGGACAAGAATCGGCGCAACATTGAACTTATATTACAACCCGCCTTCGGAGCCACGTATGCAGAAGCAGAAGCAGGGCAACTATAAAGCTAGTCTAACCCCCAGGCTCTCTCGACGGCTCTTCCTGCTCGGAGCTGCCCTCGTCTTGACCCTGGCTGTCCTGTTCAGTAGAGCTCTGCCCCGCCTGTCTCTCCTTTCCCACCAGTTCCTCCGGCCGCGGTTCTTGCAACAAGCAGCCATGTCGTCGCCCGCATACGAAAAGGAGCTCGAGGTGGCGCAGCTGGCAGTCCAGCGCGCCGCCATCCTGACCAAGCGCGTCTTCAACGAGAAGGCCAAGGGCACCGTGTCCAAGGTCGACAAGTCGCCCGTCACCATCGGCGACTTTGGCGCCCAGGCCCTCATCATCAGCGCCCTGCAGGCCAGCTTCCCGGCCGACGAGATCGTGGCCGAGGAGGAGGCCGACAAGCTGCGGTCCGACGAGGCCCTCACGCAGACCATCTGGGACCTGGTCAGCACCACGAGGCTCGAGGATCCTGCGGCTGAGCAGCTCCTCGGCGGCGCCATCAAGGACGCCGCCACTATGCTGGACATGATCGACCTGGGCAGGAGCAAAGGGGGCGCCAAGGGCAGGATATGGACCATCGACCCCATCGACGGCACCAAGGGCTTCCTCCGCGGCGGCCAGTACGCCGTGTGCCTGGGCCTCCTGGTCGACGGCGACGTCAAGGTCGGCGTGCTGGGCTGCCCGAACCTGCCCGTCGACGACGCCGCTCCGCTCACGGCCGACGTGGGCGACGCTGATGGTGAGGGGCGGGGTGTGCTCTTCTCCGCCGTGCAGGGCCGCGGCGCCACCAGCAGACCTCTGACGTCCGGCGCCCTGGCGACTCCCGCAAAACCCATCTCGATGCGGGCCCTCACGGCAGACGGGCTAGCGGATGCCGCCTTCTGCGAGAGCGTCGAGGCGGGCCACTCGTCGCACGACGAGGCGGCGCAGATCGCGCAGAAGCTGGGCATCACAGCAGCCGACAGGTCGGTGCGCATGGACTCGCAGGCGAAATACGGGTCCATCGCCCGCGGCGCCGGCGACATCTACCTGCGCCTGCCCACGTCGGCCACGTACCAGGAGAAGATCTGGGACCACGCTGCCGGCGACCTCATCGTGCGCGAGGCCGGCGGCCACGTCACCGACACCCTGGGCCGGCGGCTGGATTTCAGCAGAGGCAGGACCCTGGCCGAGAACAAGGGGGTCGTCGCGGCGCCTGCTGCTGTGCACGGCGAGGTGCTCAAGGCGGTCACGGAGGTACTATATGGCAAGAAGACGGGCGATGTAGTATAGACTCTGGCGTCACAGGACGGACTGTGCCGTAGTCACGGCACCTCAACGGATCTCATAACCCGAAAACACAAGTGTATAGACACAAATAGAGCACATGCACTTCCGGAATACCTCGTAGCATGCACACGACCATGATCGTACAAGGAGCCACCCATATGAAAGAGAGGTTCCTGATCCCCATATCCCGTCCGTCCGTGTTCCGTCTATTTCACCTTCTTCTGCTTCAGCTTGATAGTCTCGTCGTTCACAAAAATCCCCTTTCCCTTGTACGGCTCCGGCACGCGCCACTTGCGACACTGCGCCGCGAACGACATGACCTCCTCGCGGTCGATACCCTCGAGCATGATGCGGGTCGGCTGCGGCGTCGACGCCTTCATGCCCAGCGGCAGGCCCAGCTCGACGGGGTGGGAGAAGCCGAGCTTGAGGCACACAAACTTCTGGCCCGGGTACGCCTCCTTGTCGGGCCGGTCCTCGACCGTGGCCCTGTAGCCGATGCCCACCAGCCGCAGCACGGCCGTGTGGCCCTCGGACACGCCTATGATGTGCCGTTGGATGTACGCCCATGTCGTGCCCCACATCTCGCGCTGCTTCCTGTCCTCCTGGTCCTCGACGCTCAGCGTCGTTTTCCGAGCCGCCGCGTCGTGGTCGAAGTGCACGAAGGAGGGGACGTCGAAGTTGAGTTTGCCTGCCGATAGGGGGGATTCAGACTCAGCAAGCAACCAAGCAACCAAGCAGAGGTCCCCGCCGTCCTGGGGTTTGATCCATACTGACCTAGAGGCCCCTGGACCGTGACTGTCCTCTTCATCGTCTTGAGATATGTGGTCGCATCCTTCTTGTGCCAGGGCTCGCTGACCGCAACCTCGACGCCGGGCGGGATCGATATCGGCGTCCGGCCGAGCTTGGACGGCCTGCCCGCGGTAGCAGAGAAGTGCCGCCTCGTCGGGGTGTGCAGGGCCGGGACGAGGAAGCTGGGTAATAAGACGGCGGAGGGGTTAGTCGTGGCGGCGTCGACGGCGCGGGCCAACGCCCTGCCGCCTTGACTTCGTGCAAGCATGGATCCTGCGTTGTGGAATGGCGATCGCCTGTCTCGATGGGGCTGGCTGGTCGCGCCCCTTGAAGCTCTCCCTGAGGGCCTGATCGGGCGCAACGATCGTCCTGTGGGGACGGTCGTCCAGAGGTGCAAAAAATGCTGCAGGGGGGTCAGAAGTACCGTCAGGGTCAGCGGCCGTCCGCCAAATAACAGGGGCTATGCCAAAAGGCCAAGATTAGTATGAAATATCATCGAAAAAATGTCTTTTCCACTTACTTTCGATACCCAGGCAACGGAGGCTGGCGACGTGACTTTTGAAGCTATTCCCGACTTTTAAACAGTTTCCCAGTCACAATTTTTTGATGTTGAAGTGCTTTCCGATACCCAGCCAAATAAGGGTCCCTCCCGGAAGAGAAAACGAGACAGCGAGCCGCGTCGGATGCAATGGTCTAGCGAGAAGACCGCCCGGTTGATGACCTTTTTTATTGATTGCCACCGCGAGGGCTTATTTAAAAGCTCGAAAAAGTTCAATTTCAAGGAGGCCTAGGAGCGGGTGCGTACGAGGGCAGTCGAGGAGTGGCCTACCTTTAGCTCCTTCCTCACAGTAACAACGGTCTTCAACAAGTACGACAACGAGCGGAAAAGGTTCGTCGCCTGGAAGGCTTGGGTTGGCTTGTCAGGTAACTCTTGCGATCCAGAGACGGGCGCGTGCGAGGTTGATCGAGAGGATACCCGGTGGCAGAGCTTTATAAACGTGCACGGGATACGGAAGGTCGGTTGGATCGCTACCGGCGTGCGGTTGGGGGACGTGGCCTTATATTAAAAGTTGTGCGAGGGGGTGACCGCAAAAGGAACCAGGATCAGCCGGCCCTTTGTCGTAAAGGACAAGCCTGTTTAAAAACCTGCACCCGTCAGCGTGCCTGGATCTTTTCAATAGGGCTATAAATCTGGACGGGAAAAGCGAGGAAGGTAAGGAGGAAAGCGTTGGGTCTTCAGACAATACTTTTTGGCGGTCGGTTACCTCCACGGCCGCATAACGGACACCTGCCAATATTTTAATGCCGCCGCCGCTTTCCGTCGGACGACTTTCTACCGACCAATTATACCGGAGGGCGGCGGATCCGGATTTCGTAGCGGCCGCGAGAGATAACGAGGGTGCCAACGTATTGCGCGGGAGGAGACGCCGGGTCTCCGGGTCGTCGGCAAGCAGGTTATCCTTGTCAGAGGGTAGGGCAGCGGGATCCCCGTCGCCGGCGCCGTCGTCGTCGTCAATTTTTCGCGGACCGGATATCTAATGCTATACTGGTATTAGCTCAATCGGTTCAAAGGCCAAACCCCGTGCCCAAGGCAATTAGATCTTTTTCCCAGGCCTACCAGGACCGGCTCGACGGCTCGGAGTTCATGCGCATCGCCAAATTGTTAAGGACACCGGAAGAGGCCGAACTTTAAGTAGCGTTAGATGAGCGAGGCTGGGAAATTAAAGCTATCGCGATATCTTTTTTTTTTTTTGCCGTGCCTCACCGCCCGCCAATAATAACGGCTGCCTGCAACCCTTCAACCCGCCGCTTTGTCACAAACAGGCCTTCTGCTCCTAGGGTAGGGGTATTGAACAGTACTGCGTTGCAAGATCGCCTTGCACGGGATCTGGAGGATCTGGTAGAACAGTGGTCTTGATTGCTTGCCCAAGGGAACGCCTTGGAGCTAACTTGGATTGATTGATGCTGAGGCCTCGGTCAAGGCTATTCTAGACCGTAGGAACCCGTCCTTCTTATACCAGACGGACCCGGGCCCTTTTTCCCTTCTCTGGTGTACTGGATCTGTTACTCTGCTGACAGATCCAGAGATCCCGCCTTGGATCTCTCGCTCTGTTGACAGATCCAGAGATCCTAGTCACGTGACCACCCTTACTTACGTGGGTGGGGGGTATGAGGCTCCCTGCTGGGGTTTGCCCTCCTGACCCCTGGCACGGCACCCTGCAGCGTTGGTCGTAACACGCTTTTTACCTACTACAACGGCCTCGATCTGCTTTGATCCGCGTTATACTGTATCGCCATCTGTTCCGCGCACCTTAGCCGTATATACTCCTGTTGCAAATCCGTCAACTCTCGCCTGCAGATCTCACGTGCGCGAGAAAAAGCCTCCGATCCCGCCTCCTCCAACGCCGGTCGATCCTCCGCCCGGCCCACCAACGTCGGATTATACAGGGCCGTCACCGCATAAACGATTTTATCTGGGCGCTAGCGTCGTACTCCGCCGGTGCGTTCCTGACGATCTTCCAGCGCCTTTTCAAGTGCCCAAAAGCTCGTTCAACCATCATCATCGTCTGGGAATGGCGCAGGTTGAACAGTTCTTTGCGGTTAACCGGTGGCACCTCCGTTTCCCTTCAATCCTGCGGATGATACCGGGTCCCGGGGAAGGGCACGACGATCCCGGCCTTGACCCAACCCCGGCATCAGCGAGGTAGTATCTATCCCGTGGTATCTGGAATCCTTGATTTATGCCTCCCTTAATAAAGTCGAGTTGTTCATGGATCTTTCGGCGCTGGCTGACACGTACGTGAACGGAGGGGTGGAGGCGTGGGGTGTAAACGCGAAGGCTGCGATACCGTTTTTGGAAGGATTAAGCTTCCATCCCACGAGAACCACCAAGACGGATTTACACCATTCCCCTCTAGAATTTCTAGAGCAGGAAACAGAAGAAAACTAATCCAAGCAGATAGGAATTAAGGTCACTTGTTTAATGCAGGGGCGGCCGTGTGTTATGTGAACTCGACTGGTCAGCGTTTCCCCCGGTATTGTTGGGTTGGGTAATTGACGGTTCATCCAACGCCGTTTTCTCCTCGTCCGTCTTCTGTCGTTCCTTCCTTCCTTTCTTGTGAATTATCATGGAGGACTGGAGGGTCATTGGCACCCATGGCCCCACCTTTGCCGTCCTAGAACCCCAACTTTGAGGTCTGGACATCAAATTCCTCTCAGTCGTCCAAAACCAGAGGGCCTTTCTCACCGTCTTAGCCAAATCGCGCTCCAAGCCGACACCTTCAGCATCGTCCAAGGCTCTCATCAGGTCAAACTCCAGCTTCCTTCGTTCTGCGTGTGGTCAGCAGTGATACTTCTCTCCTTTCCTTTTATCCCCTACACTAAAGCCCAGCAGTCCTTGAATCCCCTCCCGAGCCATGCACTACTTCAAGCTCGCCAAAGTAGCCCGGTTCCTCCTGCTCTTGGGCCTCTGGGTGAACCTCACCTCTGCCCTCGGATGGGGCAGCCGCCAGCAGGCCTCTGCTAAGCAAGTGTCCAGTAAGTCATGATGCCCTGTCTACTCGTCCGCCCGGGTATCTACCTCCCTGCCTGTCTCAAGGCGGCCCGCTGACCTCGCGTAGAAGATGCCTTGGCTGCGCCATCCGTCGGCGATCCGTGGCTCGACCCGGCCGAGAATGGCGTCAATCTCCCGGGTTTCTACGCTGCCGCCTTGCGAGAGCTTCAAGAGCTCGAGTCCGAGCCTCTCTGCCACCGGATAGCCGCTCGCCTGCTTGTCACCAACTGCGAGTTGCTTGACGGCAAAGACGATGCCACTGTTCTCACGGACAGCGGTCGGCAGATTCGAGACTTCGTCGAGGCCTATGCCGCAAGCCTGGCATTGTGCGACCTGGAGCGAGGCGGCTTCAAGATCCCCACCGCCTGCTCGCTCTTCCAAGAGCCGGTACTGTCTAGGATCACGATCCGAAAAGACGCTGGCTTGCACGTCTCTTCATCGCAGATCCAGGCGTGCATCTCGAGTCTACGCTCTCCCGACTCGGCCTGGGGAACCTACATCAGCTACCGCCACAAAGCCCTCCAGTTCTGCGAGGCCGCCAGGGCAGACCAAGAGAAAAGTGAGCAGAGTCGAAACCACGAAAACACATTTGTGAAAATCCAGTTTCACTGACACATCCGCCAGCCCGAAACATACTTGTCTTCCAGAAGCTCATCAAGGTGACTGAGCAGCTGGTGCGCGGCGTCGAGGTCGAGCTGCGAAAGCGCATGGCTGAGCTGGATCGGAGGACCCGCAAGGCTGCTATGGCTATCGATCAGCTCAACCCCAGCCTCGATAGTCTGCTCGAAGGCCTGCGCGACATGCGGGTGAACCAAGAGGGCCTCAAGTATGATCTACAAGGCGCGAATGAGGTCATTCGCAACAGCCTGGAAGACGCGACCAACCTCCAGCAGCTCTTGAAAGTCATCATCGATGCCGCCATCGAGCAGAACTCTCAGTTCGCTGCAGCGCGCGAGCAGTCCATCGCCAGTGTCGCACGCGTCGACAGCGCGACCGAGAAGGCGGCCGACCAGGTCGATCTGCTCGTGTCCGTCATGACCACGGCGGCAGCGACAACCTTCTCACTGCACCAACAGCTTGTGAGTCCTCGCCCCCGGTCGCCTTGATGGCGAGATACTGACACAACCAAATAGGAAGTTTCACGCCTTCAGGCTTATCAGCTCGCAGAGAGGCAAGACGCTATCGAAACAGTAAGACAAAGCTCCATCCCAATCTCCGGCCTCTGTATCTTGCGCCCATGCTGACCATCTCCAGGGCATGGTTCGGCTCGCGAACCTGACAGAAGATCTCGCACTCAAGTACGAGAAGCACACGTATAGCATCCAATCCGTGCACAACCTCACACAGAACCTTGTTGGCGCACTGACTGACGCAAACACGCTGGCTTCGAACGCCAAAAACGCACTCTTTTCCTGGACTAGCAACTGGCTCCCTTTCGTCTTCTGCCCCGTCGTCTTCGTCCTCGCGGGATCCTACGGCCTCCCTCCCTCCATCGTCCGGAACCTCTGGCTGGCCGCTCTTAGCGAGGGCGTCGCCCTGACGGTCTCTTCCTGGGACACGTGGGTTAACTACTGCCTGTCCTTTGCATGGGCGGCAAGCCCTTTCCAGAACGGCACACTCGCTTGAACACCGGCCCGATCCTCCAGTCCTTGATGCAACACGCTTCAGTTTTTTGCTAGCTCTTTTTGCGAGTTCGCATGCATCTATCGCCATATGGCTGGTATCAGTATACCACGGCGGGAGGAGGTTCTTTGGGATTTCTTTTTTCTTATTTGAACATTTCTTATCATCTTGCTCCATTTTTGGCACCTTTTGACTGCAAAGTCTGGGAAATACTGGGGATCGGGAAATTACGGGAACGATATCTTTTTTGGGCCGTCCGACTCGGTGGACGTGGATATTTCGGGAATGGGTGGTACCAGAGAACGGACGTAGTTCAAGCTTTCTCCAAGAATCTTTTGGTGGACGTGGATGCTTCAAGAAGGGCACCAAAAGACAGACACGGTTGGCTTTCTCCGACAATTTTTTGCTAGGCACCAGGCCTAAATAATAAATACAAAACGCAGACGTGGGCTTTCCAAAGCCACGCACAGTCGTCAAAATCTTTCGTTCCATATCATGGCGGCAAGGGGAGCGACATCGATAATCAAGGTCACCGGAATGCGCCTGCATTCCAGTGGATGCAACTACCCGCTCTATATCTCTGGTAGGATCCCAATGTCACGGTCGGGTTGGACCGATGCCTGGCCGCGCGGCCTGATGACTGACAGCCCGATCATATTTTTTTTTTTTTTTTTTTTTTGGGCGTTTCGGCGGTTGCCCTCCTGTCAGAATAAACAAGCTTTTGGTCTACCCGCCCGTTGTTTCTCCAGTTCTTTTTTCCCAGAGTCCACATCAAGGGCACTAGCCGCCTGCGCGACGTCACCGAGACGCCTTGTGTTGCGGGGACAAGGGCCCCTCAGAATGCAACGGTTTCCTGCAGGGTCCTTCCCCATCGGGAGTTTCGAAGAGGACATGGGAAGGAACTGGTTGGCTGTTCCCGCATGTGCCATCCGCGGACAGCCGAGAACCGGGGGCCAATTGTTTCCCCATGCAGGCCGCACTGCGTCAATGCCATGCCACCATCCCCCTTTGAGCCGCGGGGTGCGCATTACCCATCGTGGTGGAACTGAAACGGGCGGGCTTTCGTGCTCGGGCAGGCAAGCGGACGTCCCCTATGCCTATCACATATAAATCAGCAAGGCTTGCCTCCCGCTGGGCGTGTAGATCCTCTGAGTCTTGGCTTCATTAGTCCCAGCCGTCTGTTTTCTTCTGTTCTGTTCGGTTTCCTCTGTCTCTCTGTTTCCTTTTCCTACTCAAAACATGCTGGTCATGAACATCCCCCACCTCCTCCTCGCGCTAGTCGCGGTGGCCGCCGCTGCACCCGTACCGGCACCCTTCCCCGTGCCCGTTCCCCTGGCGGGCAGCTCGTTCAACAACATCGCGGCGCTGGAAGCCCGGTTCCCCAAGCTCGCCAGCGAAGGGGCAGCGGCGCACAACCTATCCGGACGCGGCGGTTTCCTCGGCAGCAGCATGCTGGCATCCAAGAGAGAAGCAGCCCCGGAGCCTCCCGCACAAGCCAACAACATGCGGCGGTCGCCCGAGGAGAAGCTCGAGATCGCCAGGCGCGGATACGCGGTCAGCCTGATGCTGAAGCGAACGCCTATGCCGCCGTCGAGGAATACACGGAGGTGGTCCGAGTAGAAGGAGATTTGAGGGGGATTGGCGAGATGGGCTTGTTCGAGTGTTGGGGTTGCTCTGCTCTTCTTACATTCTTGCCCGTGTATCATCTTCAACAACACCTTGGAATTCTACGGCACCATAAATGGGATTGATCACACAACGCCACCATCTGGCTGGCATTTGCACTGGTGATTTATGAATATCTTTGCAGGCTTTCGGAACAGGGGATACTGTGTTTGGGCTATGTAGGACCCACGGATCTTAGCATCTCAGTTGCTCTTGCCGAGACTGCGAGTCAAAATTTCCTTTCTTCTGGACCATGAACAGCACTGACCATTTCTCACACCTAAAAAAAAAAAAATCCCGCCATCTTGCGTCTCTCCTGGCTTCCATCGCCCGAATCGTCCCCTGTCTCTTTGAAAGCCCGCTGACCCGTCTCGTTCTGCAGGAGCAGTAGGGACTCGGCTCATCATGCCGCCGCGCACCGCGACAGCGTTCCTGCCAGGGCGAAATCACTGATGGGTCGGTCCAGCTCAGGATGCTAAGGACCCAGCCGTCGAGAGAGCCTGTCCAAAAGTCTGCACAAGAGCATGTGGCCTCTGCCCAGGCCTCAGGCGGCACATCGATAGACTCAAAGCGAAAGCCGCCAAAAAAGCCCGTACGCGACGAGGACGCCCCTGCCGGCACGTCCGCCGTGGGAGGCGCGCCGGTTGGTGTCTCCAAGGCAAAGCAGAAGCCGCGAGTAAAGGCGCAGCCGCAAGCCAGCAGCGTCACAAAGCCTCCAGACGATGCCGAGGACCGCGCCGCACGGGACCAGGAGGCCGTCCTCAACGCCCGGATCGAGACGACCTTTTCGCGCTCCGGAAGAACAGTGGTGCAGAATCTTCCGCTGCAGACGCCCGGCGGCCCCACGGCCGAGTTCGCCGAGCACCGGTGGCGGCGTCTCGAGGACCCTGGCGCAGGCGGCTTCGGCATCGTGTACCCGCAGACCTGCAAGTCCAAGTTCTCGCAGCGGCTCTTCCGGGCCGTCAAGCAGCTGAGCAAGCCGCGGGGCCAAAACGTGCTCGACGTCAAGGACTTTGCGCGGGAGCTGAGTGCGGCCACAAGTCTCTCCAAGCCAGAGGTGGGTTCCCGGGCTTGATTCTTCCCCCTTTGCCTCGCTACGAGAAGACTCGAGGACCCCAACTTCTTCGGCTCTACCACGACAAGACGCATCTCGTAGAGGAGCCTTGTTACACGCCTAGCCGCGTCTCGGCGACACTGGCTCTCCCAAAGCCGACGTCAAAGATAGAATGCTACGACCTGCGACACCTCTGTCGGTCCTGTCGAACGCTGACCCCCTCGACTGTAGTAAGAATACTACTTTGTAAAGTTGCTCGGCTGGTACGAGGATGACGCTTCCCTCTACACCGCCATGGAGTATCTGCCCCTGTGCGACTCGGAGACGCACTTGATGTACGAGCCAAAGCTCTGCGAGGGCGAGGAGAAGGCAGTCGTCCGCCACATTCTGGCGGCGCTAAACTTCATGCACGAGAAGGCTCTGGCTCACCGAGGCCTGAAGCCAGCAGTAAGTGCCACACCAGGAACATATGACAATATGTGCATATACATCTGCTGACTGGTTCGTCTGCATACGTTTGCAGAACTTCCTCATCAAGCAGAGACGACCGGAGGATTGGTGGATCAAGATCGGCTACTTCGGCATTAGCAGACGTTTCCAGGAGAGCACCAGTCTCAGCGCGACCGTCTGTGGAACTCTAGACCTTATGGCTCCAGAGCTACATAAGCTCGTCGTCCCCCGCGGTCTGTCGGATCTGGAAAGGCTCGGCGCGCCGACATATGGGCAGCCGGCGAGACGGCGCTCCGCATCCTCACAAAGAAGTCCTCGTTGGGAGGTGACCTGCGCCGGCTGGTCGAGTACGTTGAGGGCCGCACCGAGTTCCCGAGAGAGCACCTGCTGGCCAACAGCGTCAGCTCCGTGGCGACCCGGTTCATCGAGACCCTCATGGTGCCCGAGCCGTCCGCCCGGCCGACGGTACAGGTTGCCGCGGCCCATCCCTGGCTCCAGCGGTCCAACGCGCTTGCAGACCTATCGCTCAGCTCGACCGCGATCCTCAACTGCTCCGGGCCGACGACAGCACCCGCAGCCACGCCGAGCGCTTTCTTCTCCCCAGACGGCGAGATTATCGTCTTGGTGGCCAAGACGATACTGCACCTATGGGACGCCAAGAAGGGCAGGCACATCATGAAGCACAAGGACGCCAAGGCCGACTTCGCGGCAGGCGCTTTTGACCCGGCCGGCGACAGCTTCACCGTAGCCGAGACTGACAGTCACGTCATCACCACGTTTGTTCTCTACCGCAACGACCGCTCCAAGATCGTTCGCCTCGAGATATCCGGCCTGCGGTGCATTTGCCCCAACGGGTAGGGGGAGACGCTGCTGTCAACCGCGTCTCCTCTTGTCGTCTACTCGCCCGACGGACAGCGTCTCGCTTTATCGGACCGCCGGGGCATCTTCATCTGGGACACCCTGCCCTGCCGGACGGAGCAGCGGCGTCGCCGCCCGTGAACGCCATCTGGCCGGGCTCCGAGACCAAAACAGTAGCCATGTGCTTCTCCCCCAACGGGTGACGGCTCGTGGCGGCCGGCAAAACCGCCGTGTGCATCTGGGGCCTCAAGCGCCACACGGGAACATTACTACAACGCATCCCGTCCTCGGCGGCGGCACGCTCAACGTCACCGTCGCCCGCCCGGCGCGTCAGCAACTGCGCATCGCCACGGTCGTGCTGGGCGCCAAGCGCGAAGGCGGCCGTAAGGACGTCTACATCAGCGTCTGGGACGAGCGCGCTGGCTGCTGGCTGCGCCGCTATATATAGCAGGTGCCCTGGAAGGGCAAGAACCGGCCCATCCACTCGTCCATGGCCTTTAGCCCGGACGGCGCGCGCCTCGCTACCCTGCTCAACGGCTCCGTGACCGTGTGGTCGGTTGAGACGGCCAAGCGGCGGGGTTGGTGCCAGGCTATCGATGGCAAGGTTGATGGTGGTGATGGCGTGATGGAGGATACGATCTTTGCGATAGTTGTGTTTCCCATGCAGGGAGAGTCGGACGTGCTTGCCGTCCCGGCGGCGGGCAAGGCAGGATGGCGATACTGTTTAGGCTGGAGGGGAGGCGGCGGCTCGGGGAGGATGAGGGCTCGGTTGGGACTGCTGAGGATGGTTAGCCGTGGCGCCGTCTGGCCTCGCCTTGCAAGAAGCATGCAGGGCTGTGTGAGCTGTACAAACGGGTTACTCACGGGCTATACTGCAAGCATACAGCGAACAGGAGGGGGTCGACAGGACAAGTTCAGGTATTGGGAACTGCGATCTCATCTGGGCGTCGTGCTGGGCGTATGGGGCTTGGTATGCTAACAGCCACTTGAGACGGATGGACGGTGGTTCTGGGTCATGAGGCTCTGTGATTGAAGAGCAATAAACGTATTCTGACTGTACTTCTATCATTTTCAAACCTGGCTCATTGCATCTCTTGATGGCCACAAGCGCAGCCTTATGATGATTTCTCCTTCCAGGCCCGATTGTGGCCTATCGTTGCCAATGACGGCATCAGCTCAGCTCTTATGCAATGGGTACGGCTAGGAGGCAGAGCCACACTGGTGTCGTCACCGAATAGACGCAGCGCTACTTGCTGTGACGAGATACTGGTTTGGTCCTCTCGCATGGATGGCAACACGAGACTCGTTAGCTCGACGGTGTTCTATGAGCTGTCTATATCCTACTCGCTCGACAAACGGCCTGCCCTACCGCAGCAGGAGAATGACGCAGCCCTGGAGGTTCTAGGTTCTGCCACCTGCTCGTCGATGCGGACGCGACGGCGTAGTGGGCCGCTTTGTCCAGCCTCACAAGGACGGTGTGTGGCATGACTTGCCGCAGCCACCCGATGTCGGGGACGCCAGAAGTCTCTGGAAGCGTTGCTCCACATACCCGTGCAGCTACGGGCCGGACGAACTCGCCACCGCTGGCTATGACGATCATTCTCGTGCGTGTTGGCGGATGCCCCAATGGAGCATGCTGATCATCACGTAGCTGCTGCCTACTGTCCAAGCACCTGAAAGTCATGGCGCGGAGGGGATGGTCGGTGGATATACCAAAGCCGTTGCGGAGAGTACCCTGCGTCGACGGCCTGCACACTTGTGGCCTTGTGGGCCGTAATCCTGGGGCGCCGGACGCATTTGTGTGTTCGTCCCGTGGGTGGCTGCCGATTCTGTGTAGCCTCCGTGGCGACAGTGAATGCGGACTTGCCAGCAGTCAGACAGCAGACGTCAGAATCAGACCGGAGAGCAGCACCATTAGGGCATGACATAGGAGCTCAGACTCGCTGTTGACGAGATGGAGACTGAGCAGCGCGTCTCGCTTCTTCGGCACGCATCCTGAGAATTCAGGATCCAGGGCCACGGTCTCTCTAATCCGCAATCACCAGGTGCTCGACTCTATGCTCCGGGGTAAGATCCTCGGAATCGTTGGTCAAAGGTCTGAAGGGCTAAGGTCGGTCCGCCAGGGCGACCCGGACGCCGCCGTAGAGCCCTTGGCCTACGGGGCGCTCGACGTACCAGCCGAGGCCCCGGTGGCCTGCCGTGTCGAACAGAGATGTTGAACCGCCTTCAGACAGGCACTGTTGGTGAGATTCTATCTGGGCATACCGCTGGGTCGGGGTGTAAGCACCTGTTCAAGGCCGGCAGCGGGCAGCCTCATCTTCTATTGACCCCTGCGGTAACATTGTGGACGATCGGCAGCAATGCTCCATCCTGAAATGCTCATATTTCACGCGCGTCGATGCTCACGCCTTATTTCGATGCCCAACATAGATGGTTTCTAAGCCCTGAAGCCAGCCAGCGGCACGGTCAAGGATACGGGTAGTTCTGGTAGACTTGTCAAGTAAGGTCATCCGAGGAGCTCTCCCGCGCGTCCGTCAACCACAGGGTGAAGACGTCTCGGGCGCGGAACACGGTCGTTCTACTCGCCGAAAGACGGCCTAAAGAAACCGTCCACGAGGCTTTTATATGCACTTCTGGGATTCCAACGTCGAGTCACCGATTCAGACCTGGACGGTGGCGTTGCTGATTCGTTCATTTATCGAATCTTCTGAAAGCACGATGAATGAGGCTCGGCGCCTATCAGACGACAGCTCCAGCTTCCTCGGCATCGTCCAGGGAGCATGGCGAACAAGGTAACCACGCCATGCATATTCCCCGCACTGCCTCTCCGGGGAGTGACCGCATTTCCAGGTTAACGCTCCGGGGTAGCATTCGATGAGGATCCCGGTGCGGAGAAGAGTCCAGTCGGAGAAATGAATGCGGGGGTCCAAGGTCTCGGGGTAAAGAAGCCCGTGTCATTGCTACATATATGCGCCGGTGGAGCGGCGCGCTGTCCTGAGGCTAAACAGAGCTTTCTCGGCGTCAAATTGGCATAAGAAGGGCGGGCGCCCTGGCGTCGTATGGTAGCGTCGGCGGGGCGAACCGACGGTATCACGACATCGCGATCAGGCACTCTACGGAAAACGAGCGAGACCGCTGACAATGGCACCCCTGCATCGGCTACTCTCGCTGCTCGCCCTCTCCGGGCTGGCACGCAGCAGATACATCGTGCCGGGCGCTCGGTGGCGCGACACGGACGGCAACCTGGTCAACGCGCACGCGGGCGGCATCACGCTCGAGGAAGGCACGGGCAAGTTCTGGTGGTTCGGCGAGTACAAGGTGCAAGGGCAAGAGGAGGGCGGCGGCGTGGCCGTGTACAGTTCCGACGACCTGGCGACGTGGACACACCACGGGCTCGCCCTGGCCCCCGTGCGCGGCCACCCGTACATCTCCAACGAGCACATCATCCAGCGGCCCAAGGTCGTCTACTCTAAGGCCACGGGCAGCTACCACATGTGGTGGCACGCCGACAACTCGACCTACGGTTGGCTGCTGCAAGGATTCGCCACCTCGCCCAACATCTCGGGGCCTTACACGTTCGTCGACGCCATGAAGCCGCTGGGGAACTGGTCGCAGGACTTTGGCTTGTTTACCGACTACAAGGACGGCCGGTCTTACTCGCTCTACTCCAACGGCGACCGCGTCGAGGCGCGCGACAACTACATCACGAGCTTCAACGAAGACGTCAGTGGCCTTGATGAGGTCGTCCACCGCTTCCACAAGCACGACCTCGAGGCGCCCACCATCGTGCAGACGGACAGGTCCTACTACATCCTCATGTCCCACAAGACGGGCTATCGCCCCAACGACGTGGTCGCCATGCGCGCCGACTCCCTCTCGGGCCCTTGGTCGCAGCCCTTCAACATCGCGCCGCCATACACGCGCACCTTTAACTCGCAGTCGGGCTTCAACCTGCGCATCGTCGGGACCGAGGCGACGACGCATCTGTACATCGGCGACCAGTGGGACAACAACTCGCTGTGGGAGAGCCGGTACATCTGGCTGCCGCTGCTCATCGACGATGACAAGAAAACCATCGAGGCCGTCTGGCACGACGTGTACGACCTCGACGTCAAGACGGGCCGCTGGGCGCCCGTGGAGCCGATCGCGACCTACTACGCCAAGGAGGCGGCCACGACGGGCGGCGCCTTCAAGCAGGAGGCCAACTTTGCCAGCGGCGGCTTCATCGTCACGGGCATCCACGGCAACGACAGCAAAGTCACGTTCAGCGGGCTGCAGGGGACGGGGCGGCCGCAGTGGGTGTCGTTCTACTACCAGAACACGGACGACATGGGGTTCGGCAACCAGCCGGGCGGGACGCCGGACCGCGTGGGCGGGAAGTGGCAGCTGCGGCGCATCGCGAGCGTCGTGGTCAACGGGGACGAGGAGAAGGTCGAGACGCTGTACCAGCGGGACACCAACAAGGGCATCATCCTCTCGGCGCCGCTGCTGCTGACTCTGGCCGAGGGTGGCAACAACACCATTTCTATCGGGGGACTGTTCAACGGGTTCGACTACAAGGGCGCCGATATTGACAGGATTGTTGTCTATCCGCCCGAGGAGCAACAGCCGGGCTCTCTAAATAGGAAGAGCACATAATGATACGAACTCTGACACTGCTGATCAACGGTTGAAGCTCCGAATTAAGATTCTCTCGTCTCTATTCAATCTGGAGCCTCGCCATGGCCAGCTCACCTCGGCCAAACCTCCGCTCCCCGAATGTGACGATGGGATTTGATCTCGGGGCCTCTCCCCCGGGAGTTGCCAAACGGATTCGATGGGTGGTTATAAAGCCCCAAACCGATGGTCGTTTAAACTACCACGATGATATCGCGACCTCCTCCAGAATTATACCGGACTGGAATTTGCATCCGCAGGCTGTTTACCTTGGGTATAACAGTTCAAAGACCACGGATCAATGCGCAGGTGGCCTCGAGGGCACCGACGCGCACAGAGTGGGGAAACTCTTTATTCCTTCGTGGTTGTCCACTGGACGTGATCGCAGAGCTCGCGCCGCCCTATCACTTCACTTTGGATAGCTTTAACATGAAGCCGGTTTATGTTGCCTCTATGAAGCTACTTATAACGTCAGAGCTGACCAGGGCTGGTAC